>JADBJO010036649.1:0-5000 GCA_016801955.1 Conus betulinus | reverse complement strand
ACGTCGTGTGTGTGGGGTGTTTGGGTGTGGATTGTGTGTGTGTGTGTGTGTGTGTGTGTGTGTGTGGTGTGTGTGTGCGTGCGTGTGTACGCGCTGCGTGCGTGCGAGCGTGCGTGCGTGCATGTGTATGTGTGCGTGTATGGGTGTGTGCGTGCGTGTGTGTGTGTGTGTGCGTGCGTGCGTGTGTGTGTGCGCGCGCGCGCGCGCGTTTGTGTGTGTGTGTGTGTAGTGTAGTGTATGTGTGCGTGCGTGTGTGTGTATGTGTGTGCATAGATGTGTGCGTGCGTGTGCATGTGTGTGTTTGTGTGCGTGCGTGCGTGCGTGCGCGAGCGCGCGCGCGCGCGTGTGTGTGTGTGTGTGTGTCGGTCTGTCTGTCTGCGTGCGGGGTGGTGTGTGTGTGTGTGTGTGTGTGTGTGTGTGTGTGTGTGTGTGTGTGTATGTGTGTGTGTGTGTGTGTGTGTGTGTGTGTGTGTGTGTGTGTGTGTGTGGTGTGTGTGTGTGCGAGCGAGCGTGCGTGCGTGTGTGTGTAGATGTGTATGGGTGTGAGCGTGCGTGCGTGCGTGCGTATATATGTGTGTGTGTGTGTGTGTGTGTGTGTGTGTGTGTGGGTGTGTGTGTGTGTGTGTGGAGTCGGGATGTGGATGGGCGGATGGGTGATGGGTGATGGTGGTTTTTGTTTGGCCTGTGTTGTCTTGGCTTGTCTCGTCTTGTCTTGTCTCGTTTTTGTCTTGTCTTGTCTGTCTGTCTGTCTGTCTGTCTGTGTCTGTCTGTCACTCACTCGACAAATGTGTAGTTAAATGTTCAGATGGATGGATGGCTACCTACTTTCCCTCTTTCTGTGTTTCTGTCGGATTATCTGTCTGCTACATCTGTCTGTGTGACTGTCTGTCTGTCTGTCTGTCTGTCCTCTCTCTCTCTCTCTCTCTCTCTCTCTCTCTCTCTCTCGCTCTCTCTCTCTCTCTCTCTCTCTCTCTCCCCCTGCGTCCTCCCCTCTCATTCTTCAAGAGACTGGAACTCAACCCCACCCATCCTCCCCCTCCACCCACCTTCCCTCATTCCTCCTCCTCCTCCTCCTCCTCCTCCTCCTCCTCCTCCTTTCCCTTCATCTTTCCGCCTCTGCATTTCGCAAGTCTTGTAGTCTTCTTTCGTTCCATCTTTCTTTCTTTCTTTCTTTCTTTCTTCCCACCCCGCATCCTTTAAAAGCCGCCACCGCCTCTGGAATTATTAATAAACATGTACCTCCCCAGAGCTTCCGGTCTCCGCGCTCGCAAACTTATCTTATCCCTGGCCACCTATTTTGTTTCAAAGTTCCACGCTAATGGCCCGTCCACAGCGTCTTTGACCGGAATATGGTTTATCTATGTGATCCCCCACCCCCCACCCTCCAACCCCCACCCGCCTCTCTGAGTCGTTTCGCAAGACCGGGACAGAGCGACGGACGACGGACGGACGGACAGGTGGACGGACGGAATGACGGCACGGACAGAGAGTGAGTGCCAAATGGCAGCGACCATAGAGGGGGTTTTTACCTGCTAATGCGCTGGCATCCGCCTGTCTTATCCTGGTCTATCAGTTACCCAAAGGAGGAAGAGGAGGAGGAGGAGGAAGAGGAGGGAGGAGGGACGGGAGGGGAGGGAGGGTGGGGGGGGTTGAGAGGAAGAAGCGAGGGAGAAGTGTTGGGGGGAGGGTGAAGGGGGTGAGGCTAATGAGTGTAACGGGCTGGGGGTTTGATTTCATCTTTTCATTTCTGGGTAGGGTTTTTTTTTCTATTGTTGTTGTTTTTTTTTGTTTGGGATTTTTTTGTTTTTTTGTTGTTGTTATTCTTGTTGTTGTGTTTTTTTTTGCAATTTGCTAGGTAGGCTTTCGTTTTGAATAATATTCACGTGCTGTGCAATGAGTACAGCATCAACAAGTACGACATTGATGAGAATGAACAGCGTGTAAAGAAATGACCTTCAGCCTATCCACGCAGTGTCAGTTTCATCAGGGAGGTGTCACTGCGTGCGGACTAGTCCCCATATACGCTACTCCGCCTCCGCTAACTTCCCAGACCACACTGCGCATGATTTAAAGCTGATGGATACACGAATAAATGACTAAGGTAAGAGAAGGTAAGACGACTTTAGCAGATGTCCGACCTACGCATCAGCCCAACGCGCTGGTCAGACCTACCCACGCAAACAACTTCAGTGCCCCCCCCCCCCTACTCATCTTTCCACCCTCCCTCCCCCGTCCCCCATCGTTGTTTTTGTGTTGGGGCTTTTTTTTTGGTTAGGGGTCACGTACTCTCGGATTTTTTTTTTTTCTTTTTCTTGTACTTTTTTCCTTTTTTTTTCTGCAAGGTTCATGGCGATTCCAGCCTAATCCTCCTTATTAATGCCACGACCGTTGCTATTAAAAAAAAAATGCCCACTCCAACCCCTCCCCCACCCCCAGCCCCATCATCATCTCCATCGTCATCCCACCATCAGCATGTCCTATCTGGCTGCTACCCCTCCACCATCATCGCCACCAGCGCCACTGCTATCGTTCCTTCTGTCTGCCATTACCGTCTACCCGTTGCTATCTACTATTGCTGTCTGCCATTGCCGTCTACCCGTTGCTATCTACTATTGCTGTCTGCCATTGCTGTCTATTGTTGCTGTCTACCATTGCTGTCTGCCATTGCCGTCTACCCGTTGCTATCTACTATTGCTGTCTGCCATTGCCGTCTACCCGTTGCTATCTACTATTGCTGTCTGCCATTGCCGTCTACCCGTTGCTATCTACTATTGCTGTCTGCCATTGCCGTCTACCCGTTGCTATCTACTATTGCTGTCTGCCATTGCTGGCCATCTGCCATTGCTGTCTATTGTTGCTGTCTACCATTGCTGTCAGTCATTGCTGTCTATCATTGCTGTCTGCCGTAGCTGTCTGCCATTGGCCGCAGCTGTCTCTTTCTTCTGTCTGTCTGTCTGTTTTCTCTCTCTCTCTGTCTGTCTCGTCTGTCTGTCGTCCTCTCTCACTTCTCCTCTCCTACTCTTCTATCCTCTCTCTATCCGCTCTCTCCTCTCTCTCTCCCTCTCTCTCTCTCTCTACGAAAGTTATTTTGATTTGATTTAATTGCTATTATTTTTATCGTTCCCCCTCTCTACTTTGTCGTCTGTCTCAATTTGCTGCTTGATTTCTCGACTCACAGTATCCTATCTCTCGTTGTCATGGTATGGTCTTCATTTTCATTTTGGACTTGAACAAATTTAGCTATTTAGGTTTCCTACTTTTTTTTTTTTTCTGTTGTTGTTGTTTGTTGTTTTGTTGTTGTGGTGTGTTGCTTGTTGTTGTTGTTGGCTGTGTTTTTGTGTTTTGTTGCTGTTGATTGTTGAGAGATGATGTGATTTACCCCTTTTTTTTTAAAAACTTCAGTCTTTTTAATTGCTTTGTTAATTTTTGTGGTGGGCGCAGAGATTCTGGCGGGCAAGATCTTCTTCATTGAACAACCAACCAGCTGTGCTTTGAGAAACACCATCAGCTGGTTATTTTTTGACATCAACCCCATACGTCAAACCGGCCTGTGGAGTTAAGTTCAATCTTCCGACTTGCAGGCGAGACTTGCCAACAACACTGGTGAGTTACTGTGTGGTGTGTGTGAGTGGGATGTGTGACATAATGGTGGTAGTGGTGGGTGTGTGTGTGTGTGTGTGTGTGTGTGTGTGTGTGATGGAACCCTGTGTCCCTGTCCCCACCCGTGTGTGGAGAGAGTCTCCCCCCCCTTTCCGCCGCCCACTTCCGAGCCTCCCTAGACTTGAGAGATGGACCCCCTCTCCCCTCCTTTCGATTGCCTTCCCCCCCCCCCCCTCCAAGAGAGGAAGAGAGAGAGAGAGAGACTGTGAAAGACAGAAGAAAGAGAGAGAGAGAGAGGAGCCGAGACGAGAGAGAGATGAGAGCTGTAATGAGGCTGAGACGAGATGAGACGGAGAGAGGAAAGCGCGTTAGTAAGGGCGGGGGTGAGATGCGCTGGAGGGGGTGGGGGGGGGGGAGGTTGGTGGATGGGAGAGAAAAATACGGTGACGGTAAGCGTGAGGATGGTGTGGTGGGTACGTGCATATACACAGACACATGTGTGTACTGTCTGTCTGTGTGGTGCGTGCGTAGATGTGTGGTGCGTGTAGATGTGTGTGTGTGTGTGTGTCGGGTGTGTGTGTGTGGGTGTGTGTGTGGGTGTTGGTGGGTGGGTTTGTGTTCTCTCTTATCTATGGTTTCCTCTTCCTCTCCTCTCTGTATCTGTCTCCGTCTGTCTGCCTGTCGCCTTCTGTGTGACTCTCTCGTCAATCTCATCTCTCATCTCTCTCGTGGGTTTCTGTAATCTCTCTCTCTCTCCTCTCTATGGGATTTCTCTCTCTCTCCTCTCTCTCCCTCTCCCTCTCTCTCTCTCCCTCTCTCCCCTCCCCTCCCCCACCCCCCCATCCACACCTTCCCTGTTTCTTTTCCATCCTGCATTTCTCTCCCCCTCCATCTCTCGCTTTCACTCCCCCCTTCCCCCCCCCCGCCCTCCACCCCCGGCCCCCCCCCCCCCCCCCTCCTAAAATGAAGTCTTTCTCCTCTTCTTTCCTCTTTCCTTTTCCTCCTTTTTTTTTTTTTTTTTTTTTGTTTTTTTTTTTTTTTAATATCATTTTCCTACCCGAGCTCTCTTACAATAGGACTCGCTTGCCTGTGAGTTCTCCACTAGTTTCACCCCCCTCCTGCCCATGAGTCCACATCAAAACACCCTTTCCCGGGAGGATCGCGTTTCACGGACATTTGACTCGCCAACAGACTCCTCGCCTATATAAATTGTTAACCGAAGGGTGGTTTCCCAACAGCGTTCACAGAAATGTCACAGGTTCACATGCGTACGCACATCACGGACGCACACACGCACATCGCTGAAGAGCACGCAATTCTCCCTTTGAAACCGCGCGCACGCAGGCACCACTATGCATACACACAACTCCCGACTGCAACACACTCACGCACGCACCACT
>JADBJO010036648.1:0-10742 GCA_016801955.1 Conus betulinus | reverse complement strand
CTTCCAAGACGACAATGCTCGGCCACATAGGGGCCCGGGTGGCCGAAAACTTCATTGTGCAGGCCGGCATCAACAGGATGATCTTCCCGGCGGCTGCGTGGAATGTCTCGCCAATGGCGGTGGCCACACCCACTATTGAAATGATTTTGTGAACTGAACAGATTTTGCGAACTTTGATTTCGACCCATCCTCTGTTTAATTGTCTGTAAATCAACAACCGTTCATTCGATCCCAATGAAATTCAATGTACGTTGAAACAAGATAATGAATTAAATCTGTTCCCAATTTCAAAATCGTGGCTTTTTATATTTGGAAATTTATGCGGGTACATGTAAACTGTGCTTAACTTATGCAGAGAGAGAGAGAGCAGAGGGGTGGGAGGGGGACGGGGCGGGGGAATGAGGTGGGCTGACAGGCACGCAGTGGCGTGGTGGTGCGGGGTGGTGTGGGTGAGAGGAGGATGAAGTGAGAGGGGCTAAAATGAAAGATGAGGACCACCACAATAGCAGATCAGCAGGACATTCTGACGATTGAAGAGGAAGAGGGGGTGGAGAATAAGGGGGGGGGTGGGGGGGGGGGGGGGGGGGGGGTAGGAGGAGGGGGGGACATGTGCGTGTGTGTGGAAAAGCCCCCCATGTGGGGGTGCGCTCGCTGTCTGGCTTCTCAAACCCAATGTCACGCGCCAAATCGTGACGTGGGGCCGGTGAGCCAGACAGTGTCGTCCCCTATAGCACAGCGGTTAATAAATGCAGTGGTGGTGAAACCGACCAATGAAATTCTTGGGCTGACAGTTCGACCTTCATTCACCTCATGGTAGTAGGGCCTACATCCCACATGATTATTCGGCCTAGGGCGCCCGTCTGCGATGTTCAAGTGGTGCGACTCAATTAGTTAAGGCTGATAACTCTAATTTGGACTCTGTTTAAGATGTAAAAATTGCACTTGTGAATCCGAGCGGGTATTTGAAAAATTGTGACGCCCGGAACGGTACCGCTCAGCCGTTTCGAATATCATGCTGTTAGAGAAAGGATGATCCTCTATAAACACTACTAGAAAAATGATGGCCCAATTCAGCTTATACAAAACACACACACATCACACACGCGCGCTGCGCGCGCGCACGCGCGTTCACACTCACACACACTCAACACGCAACTCGCACACACGCACACGTTATACAATCGTACACACTCATTACACGAAGCATCACAAGTGTTCGCGCACACTGCACATGATGTGCTCACTCTGTCTGATGTCAGATGTGTCTGTCTGTTCTTCACCGATATACACGCACGTATGCTGTTCTTGCTTTTGTGTCTGCACACGTCGTACCCACATACGGTATACTGCAAGAGGCACGGCTCTTTCATACACACGTCACACACACACACACACCACACACACACACAACACACACACCACATAGTATATAATATTATGTATATATATATATCTATATATATAAATAGAGAAGAGAGAGAGGACGAGAGAGAGAGAGAGACGAGAGAGGGAGACGCGCTGTGCGCGTCGGAAAAACGCTCCATGCGCACGACACAAGCGTGGACACACACACACAACCCACACACACACACACACACACACACACACACACACGCACACACACACACACACGCACAAAAGCGGCGTAACACGCGGCGCATACACACACACACACACACAACACACACACACACACACACAACACAGACATTCACACACAACGCATCAAAAAAGCGCACACAGGCCCCACATAAAACACACGCACACGATAAACACAGATTCACCCCCCCCCCCCCCCCCCCCCCTGACAATGACAAACAGATGCATGGGTCGGAGGCTGGAGGAAACTAGAATGATTACTGTTACACGTCCCTGAAGTTGTGTGTGTGTTGTGGTGCTGTGTGTAGTGTGTGTGTGTTTGTGCTCGGTGTCGTGTGTGTGGTGTGTGTGTGTGTGTGTGTGTGTGTGACGGCCCGCCCCCGACGCAGACGTCCGATTTAGTACGACAGATTCCCTGCATGTCTATCCAAAATGACCTACCCTTCACCCAGTTTTAAAAGCATTAATCGATAATTCACACACCACACACACAACACACACACACACACACACATCACACACACACACACACACTTCGGCAAACGCTGCGCGCGCCTCGCCTCAAACTCAATTCACTTCACTCACCCCAATACTCACATCACTCACGCACGCACGCACGCACGCCCTACACTCAAACGCACGCACCGCGCACGCACGCACGCCACGCCGATGTGAATGTCGTGGGCGTCGAACTTGAGTGTATCTATGTACACACAGAGAGATTTACTCAGTGTGTAGGTATTGAGAAGCAGAAAATTCACAGTCAGCCGTTTTCGCAGTTAACAAGCTTGGTGGTTCTCGTCCAACATATAATAAACCTGCCCTTTTTTTTTTTTTTTTTTTTTTTTAGCTGCCCATCTTATAGTGTTTGTCGTCCTGGTGTGGTTCGCGGTGATGTGAAGTTGAACCAAGATCCCTTGGTCTCGTCCCTTCAACTCTTCTCTTCCTAACTTTGCTGGCAGGCGACATTAAACGCACAAATTTGTGACGTCGAGTTGCAATGATCGTATGCTCAGTTAAACTAATCCCTACTCGCCTCAAGTGTGTCGGTCGGTGCCTCTGCACCCTCTAATCCCCATACGACAGAGAGAAAGAAGAAGAGAGAAGAGGAGGGAGAGGGGGAGGGGGGGGAAAAGGAGGAGGAGGAGGAAGAAAGAAGAGAAAGAAGAGGATGGAAGAAGAAGAAGAAGCGAAAACGGAAGGGAAGAGAAAAGAAGAAGAGATAAGAGAAGACGCAGAAGAAAGAAAGCAGAAGAAGAAGAAGAAGAAAAGGAAGAAGAAGACGAAGGGAAGAGGAAGAGGAGGGTGCAGGAGATGAAGAAAGAACAAAGTAGTAGCTGCTAGCAAGGCTAGGCAGCAGCAGCAGTAGTAAGTAGTAAGTAGTAGTAGTAAGTAGTTAGTAGTAGTGAGTAGTAAGTAGCTGAAAAGTAGTCGTCGTAGTCGTTATGTAGTAGAAGAAGAAGAAAAGAAGAAGAAGAGAGTAGTAGTTCCGAGTTAGTCTAGAAAGAAGAAGGAAAAGAATGAAAGTAAGTCTCCTTTTGTTGACAAGTTGGGCCTATGAGACCGTTCAAATTAAGTACATAAATGAGTATTAATACAGATAACGATATATTAATCAATAATGAAATAAATAAATGACTCTGTGATGAGTGCAGAAGTAAGAATCGGACCCCGTTAGCATACCCGCCGCTTTGCCGTCCGTAATCAGCGCTTAATGCCGATTTCGCCCAACTTTTTACAGGCGCTTCGCAAGAGTTTCACTCCACACGTTTTCTTGCGTTTTTTTCTTATCGTTTCTTTTATTTTTACCTTACCCCCCCCCCCCCCCCCTTTCAAAAAGCTCAATAGCAATGATGGCCACAACAGGAGAAGAAAAGACAGAAACGGTATAGTCTGAAGCCTGCTAATCAACATTTTCAAAGTAAAGCCTGGCTTTGTTGGGAGGCAAAGTTTTAAGGGCCCTCGACAGTCTGCCGACCAGTACTGACTGAGTGTTTACTGTCGCTCGGGTTATCCAGGCAGACGGGCCGGAGGGGAGTGAGACTCTGTTGTAGTGTGTTTTTAATGACATGTGTGTGTGTGTGTGATGTGAGTGTGTTGTGTGTGATGTGTGTCGGATAGCGTGCGGTAGAAGATGCAAGCGCTGACGTGCACATCGTTTGAGAAGAGGAGAGCAGGGGATGTCAAGAGAAGATGAGGGGAGAATTTGAGGATTGATGGAGATCCGTGTCCCATTATGTGATGATCGACTGAGACAATACGAGAGAAGCGAAGAGAGAGAAGAGAATGGAATATTCATTCTTCGTTCCTTAGCATAGAAGAGGAACACAAACACTTCACCGTGGAAGAGCCCGCAAAAGATAATTGATTGCCCAACAATAGTTTTGAATGCCTTTCAATCTCGTTCGTCCTGCACGAAGAAGCCCAATAAGCGTCGAAACGCATTGTTGCGCCCCTTTTGGGCCAATCTCGTCTTTGTTACTATTTGTACTGGCAGTGGTCTCTGTGCCCTGCTGATCTCCCTTTTGCTCTTTGGCTTTAATCATTGTCTCTGCCCAGTGATGCACGCGTTTGCGAAACTTTATTCAAAAGCCCATGTAGAGGTGCCGAAGGGCTGCGTAGCAGCTGAGCGCAGAGTGCGCCGCGAGCCTACGTCGATGTGTCGTGACAGGTCATGTGTTGTGTGCGCTGCGCGCCGCGAATCGATGAGTGAGTCAGGTAAGAATGTAAGTGTGTGTGTGTGTGGTGGTGTGGTGGGTGATTGTGTGTGTAGTCGCGTGCAGAGAGAAACGACGCGTAATGTGGGATAGTTAGTGATTGTGTGTGTGATATGTGCTCGGGGTGGTAGATGTGCGTGTGACGAAAGCTGAGTTGAGTGCGTGAGGTGGCGTGATGTGAGGTGCGATAATGTGTGGTGATGTGTGGGTGTGTGTGTTGTTCGTGAGGAGCGTGTCAGTTGTGTAGCGTCTCTGTGGTGTCATGTGTTGTTGCTGTGTGTCGTGGGTGTGTTGTTGTCGTCGCGCCGAGAGAAGCCGTCGAGTGTTCAGTACCAGTCGTGTGCTGGGATTGCGCGTGCTCGTTGTGGGTCATAGTGTGCAATGTAGTGTGTGTTATCTTGTGTGTGTGTGTGTAGGTGTTGTGATGTGTGTTGTGAGAGAGCGAGAGAAGAGGGAGGGGCGCCGCTGACAAAACACACACACAACACAACACACACACACACACACAACACACACACAAACACAAGCAGACAGTACACTGACAGACAGTCGACAGATACGCAGGCGTAACAGCAATCGGATTTTTAACAACATGAGAAAAACAAACAATACATGAAAGCAGTTGCACGGACCACACAAACCCAAAATACTCGCCATCATGCCCCCCTAACGCGATGGCTCAGTGGAGCGACTCGCGTAATCGTCGCCTATATGTCGAATTTTCTTCCCGTGTTCCCGCTCGCTGCTCTGGATTTTCGACAAGAAAAAAAAATGCCCCCAAAGCGCCGCGCGCCCCCAACCAATGAACTACAGACGAACGGATGCATAAGACGGAAAATATTGCCCTTGAGGAAACCCACCTCCACTCCCCCCCTCCCTCCCCCCTTCCCAGGACTCTACTACCCATTCCCCCCCCCCCCCCACCCCCCCCCCCCCCCTAATCACCTCCCTCACGACCTCGTAAGGCACAATAACTTTGGACTGCATCTGCTCGTCAGTATGTATTATTCATACTATCGCCGCTAAGTATCTAGGAGCAGCTGTAAGTAGCATCTGACTGACGTTTGAAAAACAAGGATTGAAAAAAAAAAAAAAACGAAAGTTTAGACGATTACTGGTCATTATAGATATAGACTTTCGTTCAGTACCAAAAGAGATTTAAAACAGTCGATGCCTTGAGAAAACTTCAGAGAGACATGAAGAGACCAGAGCAGCGAAGCCAGGACTAGTGAGAGAGAGAGTGAGAGAAGAGATGCGAATTAAGCTTGCGGTCAGCGACTGGAGCCGTATCAGCGAAACCTGATTAACCCAAAATATTTGTCAAACATCTTACGTGAGCGCACATCACATTGGCAACGTCTTATGTGACGGCGGCTGTTTCGCGTGACTGCCAGACAGAGCATGCCTACAAGAGCCTGTTCCTGACCACTTGCCACAGTTCGCGATCAGTCTTTTTTTAGTTCCTGGTACGCTTACACGCCCTCCGCGCCATCAAATGAGCTGTTCTTTTCTTTTGCTTTTTTTTTTAAAAAAATTTCTGGGGATATATGTATTTATTTAATTCATATTATACTTTTTTGCGGGGGGGGAGGGGGGCTGGGGGGGAGGGAGGGGATGATGTTATGGCTATTGGGGCAGATAAGGAATGCATGGCTTCGCCGAAGTCAGAATTGGTCCAGCAGTGTTTGAGAATTAGCGTTATACTGGGAGGAAGAAGTAGCCTGGTTTGCACAACCTGCAGGTCTTCTCTCTACTCTCTCTCGCTCTCTCTCTTCTCTCTCTCTTCTCTCTCTCATCGCAAGCAACCTGGCCCTAGAGGCGTCCGTAAACGGTCTGCCATGAGTGGCAGTGCCTGATCCTTTTCTAAGTGGGGATCCGGCAGTCGACTCCTACAACAACTGAGGTTTGCATTGACCCCGCACCTAGGCAGGAGTGACTGACCCTAACATCAGAGGGTCTACAGACCTCTAGCCATCACATTCACCAGACGTTCTTGATGAACAGCATGACTCTACTAAAATCAGAGGGTGTCCTTGGTAAGCCCTCCGCACGACGTGGAAAAACCAGTCCAGGGGTGTGACAGGTTACAGTGCCAGACAGACACAGCTCACAGAAAGATTTTTAAGCGCCCATCCAAGAGGTAGTCCTGGACGTAATAATGAACAAAACTGTGCTCCCCTGCTGCCCCCCGTGTCCTTCTTACATTGAAGACACCTAGGATACGGCCGTGCCCCGTGTGTCAAGACTTGTCAGAAAAACAGTCTCTCCTTTCTGACTTATAATATTTGAGGGTGTATCGTCAGTTTATGACCCCGATGTCAAATAATTATATATCTCAGTTTGATTTTGTTGTTTTGACGGAAACGTTTTCAAGAACATTTCCTTCTTTTCTCTTTTTGGATTACGAAGTTTTTCTTCACACCTGGAATTAGATTAACCGATGCTGTTACTGCACGTTTGTCAGGAGGGATTTGTGTTTCTTGTAAGAAAGACATATGCCAAACTAGTCAAACAACTTACAGTGGAATATGACCCATACTATTGTTCTCCACCTTAAAGCTCTAGATCTTGACGTTCTTTTAATTGGAATTTATTTGCCCCCTGCTAACAGTGTTTATTATGCAGATACCGAGATTGATAATGGGGTTTCCTTACTTGAACAATGTCTGATGGATACTTTTGAACAAGCAAGAGCGAGGTGATCTTCCAGTGATCATCCTCGGCGATTTTAAATGCAAGAACTGGTCGGCTGAAACGCACAAGAAGAACTACCCGTATATTTAGGTGACTTGATAAATGAATATACCACCGGTGATGACTGCTTTTCTCGTGTATCAAAAGATTGATCTTCACTAATGAATTTGGTCTTTATTTAATTACCATCTGTCAGAATTTTGAGTTGGTTATTCTAAATGGTTTTCTGCCTGCCGGTGATAAAAAGCGGTGATTTCACTTATATCGCTCACAATGGTTCAAGTGTTATTGATTATTTTATTTCCCTCCCAATCCTTAGTTCCACTGTGCCCGTGAATTGAAAGTAACCCCACGGGTAGAATCAAAGCACATGCCTGTTGAATTAGTACTAATGCTTCCCAGTCCGAATCAAGAGACGGTTTCAAAAAGGTTAAAGGTAACCAAATTTAAAGATTTGCATGGGACCCCAGCAAAAAAAAGGTGATTTTTATCAGTGCACTCCAGTCTGATCGAGTCACCAGTCTGAGGGTCAATTCAACCTTTCATGAAGCAAATTGAATTGATTGATGTCAATTTGAGAGTGGCACTGAAGAACTAAAACTAAACGAAGGTCTGCTTATGGCTGGTTCAAACAATGAGTAAGACTAAAGAAACTGTCACAGGGTAACAATCAAGCACAGCCCATGGTTTTGACTCTGAGTGCTATGTTAAACGCCGTCAGGTGAGACAAGCATTGAGAACGTAGTATACAGTCGGGTGAAAGTTAATAACAACCCCCAATGCTGTCTCAAACTGAGACTTAACTATTCTATAATATCAGAGAAATGAGTATAAAGACTTACTTAGAGACAAGCAGCAGTTATATAGACAATAGACATCAAGTTTTAAAACACACTTTAACGAAAACGCCCAAAGATTCTAAAAACGGTTTTGGAGCACTGTAAGGTCTTTTAAAAAGTAGTTCTCCATGTACCACTAACACAATATCAAATGAAGAAAGGAATGGTTTCAGCATTTCAAACAAGTCTTTAACGATGAGTCTGAATCCTTCTGGGTCCTAATTTCTCAGGAACTTTCAAGCTGAGTATTTTTTCCTGTTGCTGATAGTAAAGTCGATGAATTGGATGTCTGTATAATGAAGAGGAAATTCTTGACCAGTTAAGGCTTTAAAATTCCAATAAATCAATTAAAATCACCAGTAAAGCACCAGGTCCAGACGGAACTAATTTATAAGTATTGTTATAAGTATTTCATTCTCTTTTCTCTTTTTCTCTTTTTCCTTTTAAGAAAGAACGAAATTTTTAAACAAACTCTTGTGATTTTGGCATCTTCCCATCTATGTGGTTGCGAAAGCTCTGATTCAACCTTTGCACAAAAAGGGTGTGATATAAACAACCCAGACAACTACAGAGGTATCTCTCTTTTAAACATTAGTTCAAAATTATTATATACTTACATATTAAACAAGCGTTTTACCAAATGGATTGAAGATTATGATGTAATAAATAAACGATGTGCAGGCTGGCTTTAGAAAGAATATAGTACTATTGGACTGATCATATATTTACCCTTTTGTCTCTGGTACAAAAGCAACTTTCTCTCTAAACCACAAGAAAATATATGTTTTAGCCTTTATAACGGCTTTATATTTTTTTTTTTTTCGACTCTTAAAAAGGCTTTTTGATTCGGTAGATAGAAAACCAACTCTGGTCAATCTTAAAGAAAAACAGGTGTGTAAGGGTAAGATGTACAATGCACTTAAAAGCATGTATGCAGATGATGTCAAAGCTAGGGTAAAGTGGGGGGAGATTTAAATGACACTTTTATGTGTCCTCGGGGTCTGAGAAGCAAGGAGGCCCCAAAATATGCAGTCCCTCCGGTTTTATTTTCGCTATTTCATCAATGAGCTTGCTGAAGAAATAATTCAAATATGGTAAAACACATGGTATTCCCTTATTGCCCAGACTTCATAGAGATACTAATTATGCTTTTTGCCGACGATGTTGCACTCGTAGCATTCTACCGTCATTGGTCTCCAGCAGCAACTAAATGTTTTGTGTAGCACAAGCGAAAAAACTCGATTTGATCGTAAATTTTATTAGAAAAATCAAAAGTTATTGTGTGTTAGAAATGGGGGGGGGGTATATCGCCTCAAGGGAAAAAAGATGGTTTACGACGGTAGGCAAATAGAAATTGTTAATCAGTATAAATATTTAGGTGTTATCTTTTCCACGGGTCTTTCTTTTTTTCCATTGCCTTGAGGATTTAGCATCCAAGGCAAAACGTCAAGTCATCAATATTATAAAACTACTGTGGAAGTTTCAAAGTCTTTCCCCCGAAATTGTTCTTAAAAACTTTTCGACTGTCAAGTCCAGCCAATGCTTAGCTATGGTGCCGAAGTATGGGGTCTGACTGCAAACAACTCAATTATTGAAAAAGTACATTTTGTTTGCACTCAAGAGATTCTTAAATGTTTTCCATAAAAACACCCAGTGCCTTAGTCTACGGAGAAAAACTGGTCGGTATCCACTCTATATAAACAATTATACTAAATGTATTAAGTATGGATACGTGTGTCGTTAATATGCCGGATAAATCGCCTTCCTAAGAAAGCTTACAACACGTTATGTGATTTGCATTATCGAGGCAAGAAGAACACTGGGGGTTTCATCAGTTTGCTCTACGTTAAATCGCTATGGCTTTGGGTATGTATGGGAAAACCAGAACGTTTACAATGTCAAAGGTTTTTCTCTTAGAATTTTAGAAATCGGTTGATTGATTGTCATCTTCAAGAATGGTACACCACCCGAATGGATGTTAGTGATCGCTTTTCCTTCTATTCTTTCTTTAAGCAATTCAGACAAATACCGAATTATCTGTTTACGGTAAGTAATTTGAACAATCGTAAAAATCTCATAAGATTCAGGTTAGGCGTATCTTGTTTAAATACTCACAAACTGCGGCATTCGAGTGTTCCCCGAGAGGCACTCTGCTGTCCTTTTTGTCCAAGTCAGTTGGAATCTGAATACCACTTTCTTATTGTATGCCCCCTAAGTATAAGGATGTTCGAGAGCATTTCATACCCCTCTAAATATTATGCAAGAGCGTCGGCTTTCAAGATGTCATTATTACTTGCAATGATGATAAAATGGCTAAAGATGTTGCTGCTTTCATAACTAAAGCTTTTGAAATTAGATGCAAAAAAAAACGAATGGGACGTAAAGTTCATATATTTTTTATGTATAATTCGGGGTACTTTTTCCCTTTAAAAGCAAAAGCTTGTATGGTATGTATGGTGTGAGTGTGCCATGCGTGTGTGTGTGTGTGTGTGGTGTGTGTGTGTGTGTTTGGTGTGTGTATGTGTGTGTGTGGTGTGTGTGTGGTGTGTGTGTGTGGTGTGTGTGTGTGTGTGTGTGCGGCGCGCGCTCATGCGCGCGCGTGTGTGTGTGTGTGTGTGTGATCATGAATAATAGGTTTACAGGTTTTTGGGCAATTACAAATGATGTAACTCTCTGAGATTTGTAAATGATATGCCCTAAGCTGTATATTGGTACGTATTTGATCAGTATGTATACATCCATGACTGAGGAAGAATGTGAAAGTATCTACTTGGCCGAGAAAATGCATGTATACTTTTTTTTTTTCCTCTACATTTGCTTTTTCCACAATGTTGTTGTTCCCCCCCATCCCAATGTCCCCCATTGACACCGGGCACGAGGCCTAGTTCAATTA
>JADBJO010036647.1:5000-10743 GCA_016801955.1 Conus betulinus | reverse complement strand
ATCATTTAAACACTATCGAGGAATATCATAGACTGATTTATTGTTTACTCATTGACAGCCTAGCAAGTGATTTATATCTGTCCCCTTATGGCTGTTTCTCATGTACGAGAGTTGAATCAATCTGTACTTTTTCGGGTCCCCAGGCCAGAGAGAGAGAGAGAGAGAGAGAGAGAGAGAGAGAGAGAGAGAGAGAGAGAGAGAGAGAGAGAGAGAGAGAGAGAGAGAGAGAGAGAGAGAGAGAGAGAGAGACTTTGACACTTTGACACTTTATTGACATTACCTGAAAGGTCTATTGACAAGGGGGGTAGTAACAATGTGTCCGTTTTATCGACAGAGTAATTGATCTTTAAATAAACAGTTAAAGAATCAAGAAAATTAGGTTATCAACGATATCATTTCGCATTTCGCAATTCTGTTACACAGCGTCATACAAACATAACGAAAACCTAACAAAAAACAAAAAACAAACAAACAAACAAACAAAACAAACACAAACACACACACACACACACACACACACACACACACACACACACACACACACACACACACACAAAAGGGAGATAAAGAAAAATGCGTATGGTACAAGGTGTCGACCATCCACAAAAACTAAGATGTCATACTGACGTAATTTCCAAAAACCTCACATAGTTTGAATTCATCATAAAACATTTCATTGTCTGGTTTTGTCTTTTGTTGTGTCTGTCGTATTTTTTTGTGCTTCAGCAATAAACATAGCAACTGATTTAATTACAGTCTCTCATCGTCGGACATTAACAGTGAAGCAACGTCTTTTCTCTTAGCCACGTCTAGATTTGCAAATATACATTTTTGCCGCAACTCGTCGTATGCTGAACATTGCAATAAAAAAAAGTGTTTTTCATCATCAATACTGAAATCTACAGAAAGGGCATGGTGGTTCTGAGGACGTTCCGGATTGGTACCATCTCTTATTCGCATTGAATCCAAGTGTACGTAGCCTAAATCTTGCATAATTTACTCTATGCCATTTATGTGTAATAACTTTTAAATATTTTTCGGGTTGAAATACATTTTTAAATGAAAAAAAACCAACTGTATGTTTCTTTACTTTCCATATCTGAATGCCAGTTCTGTTTAAAGGAACAAATAAGTCTGTCTTTAAATTCCGCAACAAATTTGTTGTTCATTTCCTACCTCTTGAAATACCCATACAATGCCAAAACCATGTTCCGACAAAACTTTCTTTACTCTGTAAGCCCAACTTTCTTTATCTAACTCTAGCTGCATAAGCATCATGTCATACGCTTGCCTACATAAGCGTGACTGTGGAAGTCTTAATAATTTCAGCCAATATTTATACACTTGACAAATGTTCTTATATACAGTGGGTATCTGCCCGTTTCCCCATACAACAATGTATTTGACGAATGGATTGGCGCGTGTAAAAAAACGTAGGCATGTACTTTTTCGATTGGCAGTTTTCCGCTTAATCCCCACACTTCAGCTGCATATGTTAGTAAGGGTTCCATTTGTGCGTCAAATAGTTTCCAAAATAAGCTACAATCAATACTGTTAAGTTTTCTTAAAGACTTCAAAAATTTCCATGACGCCTTTTTTGCCTTTTCTGCAACATTCTTCCCATGTATAATTCAGACTTTTTTGTTGAAAAAAAAAACATTCCCAAATATTTATATGAGTTAACTATTTTAACTTCTGCATTTCCATATAACCATTTTTCATTCACAGATAAGTGGCCACCCATTCTAAATACCATGATCTTTGTTTTATTTAAATAAACCTAAGCGATCTGCTTCGTGTATCAAATTTCTTAACTGGTTTTGTAATCCTATAGCAGTCCCAAAAAGAAGAATAACATCATCAGCAAACAGTAATAAAAACAATTCGATAGCTCCAGGAATCAACTGAATGCCATGTTTACCATATCTTGATAATTCTACTGCTAATTCGTTTATGAAGAAGGAAAACAACAGGGGACTTAGGAGACATCCTTGCTTTACATCATTTGGCATTCAAATAATCTGAATACACGCCTTTCACATGGGACACATGCAAGCACCGAGTTATAAACACCTGCAACAGCCGTGTACAGTTTACCATTCACACTACTTTTACGCAATACATTCCACAACACATTTCGATTAACCGAATCGAAGGCCTTCCTAAAATCTACAAATGCTACATACAGTTTCTTGTTGCCAAGTAAGTATTTTTGTACAAGTGAATATAACGTGAATATATGACCGTCGTGCTATAATTAGCTCTAAAACCTGCATGTTCTTCCGTTATCTTTCCTTTATTTTCAGCCCTATTTGTCAATCATCTGTTCAGGATAAAAGTATAAACTTTACTTAGAATACTAGTAAGTGAAATTCCACGATAGTTATCAGGGTTGTTAATATCTCCTTTCTTGTGTATTGGAATGATGATAGATTTCGCCCATTCCAAAGGAAATTGACCATATTGAAAAAGTTGGTTAAATAATTGTTTAAGAAAATCAGTTACTGCTTCATTTGCATGTTTCAACATTTCTCCAACAATTTTGTCCGGTCCTGCGCTTTTTCCCCGATTTTAGATGTTTTAATACCAGCAATAACCTCTTCTTTAGTTATAGGATTATTAAACAATGGTTAAACTTCCTCTTCCTCTTCCCTAAGTTTTCTTCTTGAATTATGTCATTGACTGATTCATGGAAAAACATTAAAGAAATGATCATGCCATTGTTGAATAGAGATTTTGTTATATATAAGACGTTTTTTTTGTTTTTTTTTTATTAACAGATCGTATAATTGACCAAAATGCCCTGGAATCATCTACTGAGTCTCTCAACTTCTGTAACCTGTTTTCTTCCAACTCTGTTTCTTTTGATTTTCTTAACTTGGCATATTCTCTTCGTGATATCACATAGGCTTCTCTTTTATCTTTCTTATCTTTAGCCGTTTTACATCTTTGAAATCTCTTGAGTAACCTTTTGACCTCCTGCTTTTTTGTTCACAATCCACATCAAACCAGTCATTATGATTCTTTCTGCTCCGTCCCACTGTTCGCACCATGCACGCAGCAGCTCCACACAAAGCATTAGCGAACTGGTTTAACCCATCATCAACATTAGTAGATAGTGACTGTGAAGCTTTCTGGACACTGTCTTGAAATGCGTCACTGTCAAGCTCATTCTTATATACATTAACATTTTCCTCTGACCAAATGATTTTCTCCTCTCCCTGTTGACTCTCATCCCCGATCTTTACTACATTACACACATTTCTCCATGACACTTCCAGTGGTAGGTGCCACGAATCTACACAATCACCAACATGCAAATCAACATTCGACAATAAATCACACCATGGATCAAAAAAATAATCGACCACGCTGCATCCATTGGGGGACACAAAAGTATACTCTCCTTCTTTACCACCATCACAGAAACCATTCAGAATAATCAGATCAAACAAGAAACAGAAATCTAATAATGATTTACCGAAATTATTAACAATGTCATCTTTGGAAAAACGTGTAGAATTTTCTTCATCCATTTCTACACACTCCCCCTCCCACTCATAGTTAACCATACTTTCGTAATCAGCTTGTTTCTGGCCTGTTCTAGCATTAAGATCCCCCATAATCATAAAAAAACTTCTTCTTTTTCATGTTGTAACAATGTTTCTTCTAAAATTATAATACCATCTTTAACCATTTTATCACTGTACAAAGGGCCTCCTTCCGGAACCAGATAGCAGGCAATTAAAAAAATATCTTTGTCTGTTCCAAATTCATTGTTGTCAACTTTAATGGCAATAGCATTATCACACTCTATCTTTATTTCAGTTACATTCTTTTCTAGTTGCTTAGTTACTAACAGTAAAACTCCTCCGGAATTCCTGCCATGAAAAGAGAACTTTTTTGCTGGCGCATGATGAAACTTTATGTAATTCGTAAACACGTCATTAAAATCAAATGAAAGATCAAGAAATATTTCGGTGAGGCAAACAAAGTCAAACATATTCACATAATTAACAAAAGAAACATCTTTTAATTTGCTGTACAAACTCTCAACATTATAATTCAAAAACGTCCACTGATTTGGATGGTCGAGCCTGTCCTATGGCTTATTTGAAACGTTAGAACGTAAATTCCTCTCCCTTCTTCCACTACCGCCCGACCCCCACCCTTCGTAGAAACTGCTGGGGCCTTGCGGGGCTGGTTTCCAAGATACGTATGCAGTCCGACTGCCTGCCTGACACGAGTCCGCTACAAACTGCACGTGCGTCACTGCCACGATTGCCCCCCCCCCCCCCCCCCCCCCCCCCCCCCCCCCCCCCCCCCCCCCCCCCCCCCCCCCCCCCCCACAGCACGGGGAATCCCCGCCGCCACTGGCTGACGCACGTTGTCCACCCTCCATGTTGTTTCCTTTGAACACCTGTCCTCCACCCTCACCGCTACTGTCACGCCAGGCCCCCACCTAAGTGGCACGCAGGCCACGGGTAGGGGGGGGGGAGGAAGGACTGCCGCTGCCCTTCTCGTGCTGCATGGAGGTGTTGCCCAGGCGGCAAGGGGGCGCCTGTCGATCGAGTGGTAACGGTACACACCCCTCTCTCGCGGTTCGAGTGACACGTTGCAGTGTGTTGCCCTTGCCCTCACTACTGCCGGCAACTTCGGCATATGTGCGGGAGTCTGGAAGTTTGGGGCCACCCACAAGCTTTCCTTTCGAGAAGAATGCTCGTTTCCCCTCCTTGCTGGCACTGGCGGCGATCTGGGCCTGCGCTCTGGTCAGCGTTGGCAACCTTCACACCCCCGTTCCCTCAGCTTTTGTCTCGTGTCACTGTCAGAGATGATGGACATTTTGTCTTTCCATCTACTGAACTTGATGATCATTGGGGTGGGCTGGCCGTCACGTGCATGACCTTTTCGGTGTGCTCGTGCATTGTGGTCGTCAGTCGAGTGCTTTGTGATCGTCAACACTATTCAGGATGCTGACTACTGCACTGGCACACATGTCAAATGTTTCATTGGGCTGCACGTGAGGGATCCCAAAAGAAACGTAGATTGTCCCTCCGAGAATAATCTTCTAATCTATCCGTGTCAAAACTTTAATTTGTCAACGTCTTGTCTCATTGTCGTGATTGTTTCGGAAAGTTGATGAAATTCTTTTTTCCCTCTATCTGACATAGCAAACAGTTCTTGAATTTCTGCTGTCATATCTGTCACTGTCTTTGTCAAATGCCTATAATTCTTTTGTAGTCTGTCACATCGTCGATTAATCTCTTCGCATTGATGTTTTATTCGCTCAGGTCGTCTTTAATTTCTCCAAGATCGTTTCTTAGTAGTTGTGTTTGCTCTTGGAACTGTCGGTGCATAGCTTTCGTCAGTCTGTCTATCATGTCTTCTTTTCCTGTCTCTGACTTCGTCGTATTGTCAGTCTCCTCCATAGCGTGATCGTGTTGGTCAGGGTTGGGGCCAGGCTTTGACTCAATGTCACCACTGAAGCAAACTACACAGCAAGAACACTGCCTGCACAGCACAGCAAGCCGAGAACAACGCCGGCAGCATGTGCGTGGCAAACTGACACGGACAGGCGTTGCCACACAAACCTTCCTCCTGCCACAACATAGTTCCTTGTTTACTTACTTGCACTTTCACCCCACGTATTATCAGGTGATACCACACTGTGAATGTTCCAAACAGAAACTGACCATCATGACCGCGATACTGAGGCACACAACAAAACCCACGACAACATCGG
>JADBJO010036646.1:0-2500 GCA_016801955.1 Conus betulinus | reverse complement strand
TCGTCAATTTTTTTTTTTTTTTATGTGTGAATGAATGCATACTGTGTCCTACCCACCCCACCCCACCCTCCCTTCCTCCCACCCCCTTCAGCATGATCGGGTTGTCTTGGAATGGTAGCACCACCGTCTGTCTGTTGAGTGTGAGCCGGTGTGGCCTTTGGTCTGTGCCAAACACAAACAAACAAACAAACAAACATAACATAATCAAACAAACCGCGCGGCCTTTGCTCCGGGCCAAACAGAAAACAAACAAACAAATACAAAGATATGGACGAGGAAATCAGGTCAGGCAGCGGCCCTACCTAATGCTGAAGAGTCTGTCTGTTATCAGCATTTGTTGTCTTTGGAATAAAACAGCTTTGTTGCATTTCATAAAACAGGGGCGGCGTACCAGATGGTGAGGACAGGGGGGGGGGGGGGGGGGGGGGACAAGATGGCTTACGGAGTTCGACTTTTTAAGCCGTCGGTAAAAGTTAAGGTAGTGATCATCGACAGGATGCTGGGAAGTGTGTAGAATTGTCGTGAAGAAGCCCAGCGACAGCGGTCGGTGCAATGGTTTGCTTATGACTGGAACCGATTTGTTCTGCGAGATAATATACTACGATGAGGACGGAAAATGCACTGGAGGTGGAATCCAACACTCAGGACTGGATAAGAAATGTGAAGTCGTTCTGTGTAATTTGTATACTAATGTTTGTTTCTGAATTGCGACGGAGAACGTGTTTCAGAACAAAGGACCTCTTTATATCAGAATATCAGAAAGCCAAGTGGACTTAATCAACATGCGAAAGGAAATCCTGGATGAGGCAGGGAGCATGTCCAACAGCAAGTAAAGAACAAGTGGGGGGTAACTCTTGCTCCCATGGTGACACAAACACATGCCCGTGACTCCAAAACGAATGCTGCTTACGACCCCCAATCGCCTAGCAGATATGAAAACACAGAGCAGACAGAAACAAACAAGGAGACAGACCCCCGCTCCCCCCCAAAAAAAAATTATAAATGAACGAATAAAAGTAGGATGTTCCCAGCTTACCCCATAATATACTCTATACCTGACACATCTGCAGATCAGAAACAACTGGAGAAAGGAGCAGACGTAAAAACTAACATTTATTCAAGACTGGCACGGCCTTTTCGATCTGGAATACAGTCAAACAAACATATTCAATCTCTGCGAGGATAAGTGGAACATCAGTGAAAAAGTTGTCTAAATTTGTTTTTAATGAGTGAATAAATAAATAAAATAGATAAATAAAAGTAGCCGAAGCTGCCTTCTTCTCTCCACCCAACAACCACTACCTCCGTTCCGGCACGAGGAAGGAGGTTTGTCCACGTAAGTGTAGCCCCCGCCGCCGCCACCACACACACACACACACACACACACACACACACGCTTTACAGAGTTCATCCAGGGTGGGGTCGGTCACCGCTTTCCTCCGCCGCAAGACAAACAGCCTTGGTCAAGTCAGTCACGGTTGTCACGTTCCGCTAAAAACGTTCACCACGCTGCTTTCAATTAAAGGAGCTGACCGTACGACGACCGACACGGATGGTGGGAAGAGGTCGGGGGGAAGGGGGGGGGGGGGGGGGGGGGGGGGGGGGGGGGGTGGACCAACTGACATCTCCCACCCCACCTCCATCGCACTCCACCCCAGTCGGCTGCCCACCCATGTCACGGGCCGGCGATCAGAGAGCGTGGCGGTGACACCTTTGTTGGTCCTGGACTGTCCGGTCCATCACCTTTTTCCGTCCCCCCCCGACCTGTCTTTGGCTTTTACGTCCTCACCCTTCTCCTCCTCCCGTGACGTGGTCACTGGCCTGGAAAGGCGGAGAGAGGGCAGTGGAGCGGAACTGCCCCGCCCATGTCATAGTGTGGGGGGACCGCCCAGCGGCTGGGGTCGCCTTCACCGCTAGCGGTTGTGTTGGTGTTGCGCTTGCGGCGTAATCAGCCGTGCACGTGTGGTTGGTTACGCTTGAAGTACAACATTATTAATGCGGGGATCCTCCCTTGGGTGGTGGGTAGAGTGAGTTCGGCACGGTTGAGAGAGAGAGAGAGAGAGAGTGCGTGCGTGCGTGCGTGTGCGCGCGTGTGTGTAAATTCGGTTCTTTATCCTTGAAGGTTGTAGCCGTTTTTTTTTTTTTTTTTTTAATCTCTTAGAAAAAGAGGGAATGGGGAAGAAGAGAGAGAGGAGAGAGAGGAGAGAGAGAGAGAAGGGGAGGAGGAGGGGGAACGAAAGGGAAGGACAGGTTTAATGCTAATGATAATAACAATCAGAAATGAAATGGCATGTAAAAAGCGGTAGGATCTTGGATCTTGCGTGGTAACACAATGCTTTGTCCATTCACCTTTCGTAGAGTGACGAGTAAAGCACACATTCAGAATCACTCCTTCGCTCGTTTCTGCACCCCCGACCCCATGATGCTGTAAACAAAAACCGCAATAAAACAAATAAATACAGAATCGAACAAACGAAGAGATAGATAACATCAATTCGAA
>JADBJO010036645.1:0-5000 GCA_016801955.1 Conus betulinus | reverse complement strand
ACACACATCCACATTCAATGCCTCATTGGAGATACACGTTATTTCATAGATACGTTGGAGCTTACAAACCAACCGACATCATCAGCTCATGGATTGACTATACATCAGACCACAAAATTCACAACATTAGTTTACCCACTAACTGCACTAGACTACCACCAGACCTATTCCAGTCAACACTTGAATTGCGGCTAAGATCAAACTCAAACAAAAAACTTCTTAAGATCCACATTTATTACACCACCAACAAAATCCTAGTTCAGGGCCGGGCTTGTGAAGACTGGGTCAACGAGGAATTCAGAACACTGCGTGCCATTGTACACACACTTACCACGGCGCCAGCATCAACACACGACCGACCAGTCTCCGCAGCACTCCCTGTCGCTACAGTGTGTAGCGAACACCGGCAGAAGCGCTGTGCAGCTCTCACCACTCAGGCAGACACGCCTACACACAGCATCCAGTTGAGCTGGAATGTGAGCTGCCCCCTTCAGAAGAAGCAAGACTGTTCTCCACCGTCTCCACGCCCTGCAATTCTTCCAGCGCCTGTGTTGTGTTCCCCCATGTCCATCCACACACACTACGACCCCCCTTTCTCTACCTTCCCCCCATGACTGTTTAGTGATTGGCCCTGCATCACCATCCATCCTTGTGACAGAAAACGACATCGACTCCATCCCTTTTCCCTTTCATGATATTACACCAGCAGTAGACAAGACAAACATTAGAACCGCTTTCACTAGCTCAACAGACAGTGTATCCCTAACAGAAAAATTGACAATCATTCGGAAGACAGCACATCAACGCCACAGACTGACACTAGGGAAGACAACAAGTCAGTGACAGCTGATAACATCCACCCAGCAACTGACTCAAACAAGACGCTAGAGGCTAATGGCCCCTTGAGCAAAACCTGTGTGACAACCGACAACAAAACCACAGTGACTACATCAAACGACACAGACGATTGTGACAGCTCAGTGACAGGGACTGACACCAACACTGACAACAGTCCCACAGATTGTAGCTGTAGTCATGACGACTGTGTGTGTAAGGAAGAATTCCTTAGGATCACTCAGTCCCTCCGTGACGAAATCTCTGCCCCTCAGATCAACACTACATGAAACCAGACAGACCTTCAAAATAGAGCTCGATGCCCTATCTACCCAAACTCAGTCACATGTCTTCATCTGACAATGACAAATCCTCTCGCAAAAACATAACCAATAAAAAATCTAAATGTAAATCACATTCAAACTCCTCTGCCACCAACAAAAGCAACCTCTCCATCCTCCCCAGACACAAAACACACCCCCTGCTCTCACTGCACACTGCATACAGGACGCACCACCCCCCCCTTCTGCCCCACTAAAACAACTCACAGAGACAAAATGCAGGACAACTCATCCGCACAATGTGAGAAACCCTCTAACTCACATATCCAACCACTACCTGTTTGTGAGAAGACACCTCTCCCAGAAAAATTATCTCCCCAAAATGTCCCTCCCCACCCTCTTCAAAAGGTTTCCATTGAGAGACAGACCTGTACAATACTGCTAGTGACTGCACCCTGAGAGGTATTGATATCCCAAGGGCCAGCGCTCAGTTAGAGTGTGCCGACAATCTGACGGTCCCCAGCCTGACTCAATGGCTTGCAAAGCAGACACCAACCCACACGGTGATGCAGGCTACCTTCCATGTGGGGGCTGGTGACTGCAGCGAGCTCTTAGAATCAAAGCCAGGTGGTTCAATATCAACACAGCAGTGGCGAGAGCTTATTGTGCAGTGCCACCGTGTCTTCCCCCAAAGCCCAACTACAGGCCTCTGCAATTATCCCGGCGAGAGGGCGGCACCCTCTGAACACCATCATCCGCCCCAGCAACGACCACCTCCAGGAGGCTTGTTCAGCAATGGGGATTGAATTTATCAGCCATTGTGCCACCTTCACCACACAGCGCGGTGCCCGAGACTGGCGTTGTACTACAACTCTACACAACCCAGCAGGAAGGGAGTGGAACGTGTGACACAAAACCTCTTCCCCCCTAGACGACAGGCCCTCCTACCCACCCCTACATACCACATCATGTCTCGTGTTACCAACAGCACACGACGTCCCAGATCCCCTCTCCTCCCTCCCCCATTCACCCTCTCAGAATTCCCAAACCTTCCCTCCGATTTACCCACTTCTCATTCGTCTCCCCCCTCCCCCCTCCAGGAAGCCCCTCCAAGACCATCCAACTCGCTTGTGCGTACACAGAGTTACCAAAAGAATGTACAGCCAGCCTCGCTCAGCCGCCCTGAATAACACCCAAACTATTGACACATCACCCGTCCCTAATGCACCCTCCCCCCTCCAGCAGGCCCCTTCAAAACCCCGCCGGCCAGATGTGAGTACAGGCAGTGACAACAGTACTGGTCCAGTCACCCGTCTCCCAGCCAATCAAAGTGACCGTCGGCTATGTGTGCCACCAGGCGAGTGTGCTTCCCCCCCCCCCCCCCCCCCCCCTGGTTTCAATAGATCTGTCCCTCCCCCGCCCCTGCCTATCCCTCCACCCTTCAGTTACCTTCCACGGACCCTTTCTCCTTCTCATCATCCGTGGTACTGGCCATTCTTCGTACATCCCCAGCACTCCATGCTTCCCCCACACTCTGATTGCAGGTTCCAGTTTGCGTATGTGCGAACGAGCATAAATGTTCTAATAGTATATGCTATTATATGGCCACGGACTAAACTTTTACGAACGGTAGCAGTTTGTGCTTAAGTTAGTGGGTGTTTGTTGGGGAGGGAGGTTGAGCTAAGAGTTAAAAATGTGTGTGTGTGTGTGTGTGCGCGCGCGCACGCGAGCGCGCGCGCACGTGTATGCAACTTTCACCCTGTGCCGGCAGTGCTGATTTTATGATAAGTGAAGTATATACAAAAGACTTCGTAAACTACAAGACTGTGTGCCGTACAGAAAAGAGACAAAGCTTCTGCAGCAACAAACTGTAAAAAACTGCTGCTTACTGCGAGCAAGGCAATATTGTGCATTGCCACTCGTAGAACTTTACAAGTGCACTGTGTGGCTACGTGACTTGTGTATTAGTGTGTGTGGCTTTTTTTTTTTTGTTGTTGTTGTTGTTGTGTTTTTTTTCCCACTTGTTTTTTGTTGTTGTTGTTGTTTTTCCCACTTGTTTTTCTTTTTTTTTTTTCATTTTACTTTATTTCTCCTCATATTCTGTCCCCTTAACTGTTATTCTACTCTACAAGTGCTTCCTTTATGAGGGAGTGTGTATATTTTTATTTCAGAAAGGTGTACCCATAAGTATACCATCTGGCCAGGAAACCTACGGACATATACTGTGAAGATTTTCTTTGTATTTTGGGCTTTTTTCCCCTGTTTTTTGGCTTCTCATATGCTTCTAGTTTACTAAAGTTTTACGGTGTGTAAACTAGCCCCGTTTTCTCTCCCTTTTATGTGATTTTTATTGTGTTCCTTGATTATACAAAACTTAACGTCAATTAACGTGCAAAATCGTCATCTCCTTTTATCATCACATCAACCACACATCTAGAAATGAGCAAGAACCAGTCTGCATGGCCATGCAAAGAAGGACTCCGAATCTGTCACCTTAATATCCAACATGCAGTTAACAAGACATCAGATATATCAACACTGATTTGGAATCATGGTAAACCTTATCATATCTTAGGACTCTCTGAATCCAGATTAGCTGCACACATTAGCGACAATGATGTAACTATTCCAGGATACAACATAATCCGGAAAGATCCTTCACTTGTGAAAAGAGACGGGTCTTCTTATCTACATCAGCGAAACCCTCAGCTTCAAACGACTTCTACACCTAGAAAGTAACGGTGCAGAATGTGTTTGGATAGAAGTTAAGCTGAAAAGAAACCCTCCAATTTTGGTTGGTTTCTGTTACAGGAACCCATCTGAAAGAATAAACTGGGTCGACAAATTTATTACGATGATGGATGCAGTCTCGCTTGAATCCAAGGAAATCATTTTACTTGGAGACTTTAACATAGACCTTTTGAAAGTACAAAACCAATGGACCCAAGCATTCAGTCTATTCAATCTGCATCAGCTCATCGAATCTCCAACGAGAATCACACCAAACTCCAAGACACTTATCGACCATATTTATGTTTCAGATAAAACTAACATAACAGAAGTCTGTGTCCCTGTTCTAAACTGTAGCGATCATTACCCAGTTTGTGTCACATGGTCAAAAAAAGAGGTAAAAATTCCCAAAACGGGACACAAGACAATGACCTACCGTTGCTTACAAGTTTTAAACAATGAAGACTTTCTACATGACTTGCTCAAATCAAATCTCTTTCAGTTTTCAACATAACTAATCCAGATCATGCAGTAGAATTTTGGATCAAAACATTACTGAAATTTATGATAAACACGCCCCTCTAAAAACGATTAGAGTGCGACATGATCCTAAGCCGGCATGGTACACTAAAGAGTTACAGGAGGCAGGTTACCTTAGAGATATACTTAAACAACATGGCTATGAAGAGGAATCTAGAAAACTGAGAAATGCAATAAATTCACAGAAGCGCAGAGAAAAAAATGAAATATTATCGAGAACTAATATCGTCAAACCAGAACCCAAAATTGCTATGGAGAGCTATTAACGAGCTTACAAAAACAATCAATCTTCAAAATCAACTGTAATTAAAAGACATCTCTGTCGAACAGCTGAACACCCACTTTTGCACTATTGCCAATAAAATTGTCACGACAGATTCATCCAGATCAAACGACCTACAAAAACTGAAACAATATTGCCAAGATAAAAACATCAAGTCTGAACTTTATATTCCACCAATAACAGTTTTTGAAGTTTATCACTACCTAACGCACCTAAAACAGTCTGGTACCTGCGGAGTGGATGGCTTAGACGGCAAAATCCTCAAACTATCAGCTCCAGCAATTGCAGATACGTTAACATACGTCTTCAATTTATGCATCGACAAAAATCGT
>JADBJO010036644.1:0-10745 GCA_016801955.1 Conus betulinus | reverse complement strand
ACAGAAGACCGCTTGATCAAAAACTAGTTTGGGAAAAAAATAAACAAAAAAACGAACTTATCGAAAAAAAGACCATGTAAAGCAACAGGCATGAACTTTAACACGGCCCATTTTTAAGCGCTGGCCTTATCTTGTCAATGTTGATCTCTAGCAAATTCGATCGAACAAACAGATATTCAGCACCAGTCTAAAGCTATCACCATCTGATTTTGTTTTGTTTCTGTTTGTTTATTGGGAGATATACCACAGAGAGAAAGTGGCGAGAATGCACAGGTTCAACCACCAGACACGTCTCCCGGTAATCAATGACAGGCAACATCAGAGACGGGAGAGAGGGAATTTCTGAACGAAGAGAGTTCAGCATCTATTCATTGGACTCTTTTACTGTTTGGCGACTCACTGTCGCTTTCGGGGTTAGGAAATCGACCCGCAACCTGTCAAGCGGACGGCAGAAGATGGGAAGCATGTCGACAGGAAAGTTTACAGTCTGACGTGTATAGGAATTGCGACACAGTAAAATCAGAGGGGGAGAGACAGACAGACAGAACCCGTTACAGACACGGACACGACAGACAGACTGACTGACTGGAATGGAATGAGACGGAATAGCACTGACAGAGCGAGAGGAGAGAGAGGGGAGGGGGGCGGTGGCGGGAGCGAACAGGAGAGAGGAGAGAGACACGCAGAGAGGCGAAGAGAAAAACGAGAGAGAGAGAAGGATTGAGAGATTGGAGAGTGTCTGAGTGATTCGATGATTTTTTCGGATGATGACGAGAGAGAGAGAGAGGATACAGATACGCAGACAGGATCAGACAGACAGGACAGGACAGTTGGAAGTGAACTTCAGCTCTTGATTCAGCGTTGTTGCATAATTTCCTGTTCTAGGACTTCGAAGCCAATTGAAAGTGTGTTTCCTTGAACGCTAGTCTAGCCAGAAGACAACTCTTTGTAAAGCGGGTGTCTTCTTTCGTTTTTTCCAATCCCGCTATATAAGGAGGATGTCTTGTGACTGGTGGACATTCCTTGCGTAACGCCTCAACCGTAATCTCGCGATCGTCCGAAGCTTTTATATCTTTTTTGAGTCTTTAGTTGTTTCGTGCCATTAAACAAAGTCCATCGTCCAGTCACCCCCCCCACACAGCTTTGCATGGCCTCCAAGTGTGTACAGCTTGATGGTACTGCTCAAAAAGGCGGGTGGTATATGAACAGAATGCTATCTCTGGGTCGTCCTCCCCAGCACCTTCGGGTGTTTTCTTTTCTCTTCTTTTGTTTTGTTCTGCCATAATTTCTTGACTGTGACTTGTAAGTTCTGGAGTTGAGAGAAAAAGTGTACTCGGGACATGAAGTAAGACTATTTGATTCGAAAACATAATATTTACTGTTAACATTAATAATTTACTGTTTGGTGTAATGAAAACAACACCAGTCAAACTTTACTGCTTCATTGCTTGTGTTCTAGGTGTTCTCCATCCATCGGCCGCGCCGTATTGCCATTTCGCTTCTACCAACTCACTGTCTGATGTTTAAAGGCATGAAGATAGCGAAGAAAGAAGTGGTTCTAAATGTCTATTGTTATCTTATTTCCGCATCAAATGGATAACAATCCCAAGCGCTTCTGCAACATTCTTCCTGTGAGTTTCCTGAGTTAGAATTTATCACTACCGTTTTCTATGGGAGAAAATTGCTGTGGAGACCCGACGGAGAGGAGAGAGACGAGAGAGAGAGAGAGGAGAGACCCCCGAGAGAGAGAGAGACGAGAGAGACGACGAGAGGCCCCCACCGATGAGAGAGAGCAGAGAGAGCGGAGAGAGAGAGAGAGAGAGAGAGAGAGACGGCTATGAAAAGAAAACAACAACATAATTATAAACTTTCTCACTGGCTGAAAGATACGGGGGGGGGGGGGGGGGGGGGAGGGGGAGGGGGAATAGTTCGGTGCCATAAACATGTTAGATGAAGCGAGGCACCAATTAACATGACCCCAAAGTGAACACGGCGGCAGTGCAGTTGTCTCAGGCGGTGGGTTACCTCATGACTGCTCGTTCGTGACAGGGCTGGACTCCCTGTGTAGATAGCTAGATCTTGGAGCTGCTGGTGGTGGGACAAAACAGACTGTGGCTGATGACCAGAGAGGCGTTACAGTGTGTTCTGTATCTAAATTACCCACGTCAGATGACATCTCTCTCTCTCTCTCTTCTCCTCTCTCTCTCTCTCCTCTCTCTCTATCTCTATATATATATATATATTATATATATATATACCTATATAGATATATGTGTGTGTGTGTTGTGTGTGGTGTGTGTGTGTGTGTGTGTGTTGTGTGCGTGCGTGCGTGCGTGCGCGTGGGCACGTGTGTGGTGTGTATACAACATACATATGACATTTTACCAGATGCTGTAAATTTGATTCGTCAAATCAGTTCCACCATGGCATTTGGTTTGCTGAACTGCAAACAAACACGAGAAGCAGGATCTAGCATCATCATTGTTTTAAGCTCACTGATCTCACAAAAATCATCTTGAAGAAAACTGTCAAAAAAGGACAAAGAACAGGCAGAGAAAGGTTGAGAGAGCAGCTTCACTGACGTAGGTAGAACTACTATTCTTTGCCAGCTCCCAAGGCCTCGCAGAGAGCCAAAACACACTGAGAGGTGGTGCCACAACCTTTGCCCAGGGCTGCCAGGGTGGTTAGGTAAACAAATGAGAAAGCCAGAATGTCCAGTTTAACCCATCACACAAGACATTTTGGGCTCCAGATATCTTGGCTGACAGGGCGGGCGGGGGCGGAGGACAGTAGTGCAAGATTCCGTTTCATGCGCGTGTTCGTTGCAGGAACAAGTGATGCATCTGTTTCATCTCTCTATATTTCTAGTTGTCTCGTTACCCCGCCCCTCTCTCTCTCTCTCTCTCTCTCTCTCTCTCTCTCTCTCTCTCTCTCTCTCTCTGTCTTTCTCTCTGTCTCTCTCTGTCTCTCTCTGTCTCTCTGTCTCTCTCTCTCTCTCTTTCTCGTCTTACTCTCTCTCTGTCTTCTCTCTCTCTGTCTTTCTCTCTGTCTTTCTCTCTCTCTCTTTCTCTCTCTCTCTCTCTCTCTCTCTCTCTCTCCTCTCTCTCTCTCTCTCTCTCTCTCTCTCTCTCCTCATCGAAGCAGAGGAGATTTCTACTTGAATTCAGACAGGTCCCCTAATAATGCGTATTGTCAGAATATAACATATCACCAGACATTGTACTCTTTTCTGATTCCTTACGGTTCTATTACCTGAGGAAGTGGGTTTTTCAACAACATTTTCCCACGGCCATGTGTGTGTGCCTGCGTTTTTTTGTTTTTGTTTTGTTTTGCTTTGTTTTTTTGTCTTTTTTCTGCCATGTGCTAACTGATGCTGTTCACAAGATCTAAGTATATATCTCAGTTGAAAGGACAAAGCACCAAGACCATCTCTTAACTTGAATGCAAAGGGGAAGCCACGAAGAGAGTACCTGCTCAAGTTGAGACTCAACATCCTCGGGCGGGCGTGGTAGTGTCTTAACGTCAAGGTAATGTCGATCATTCACGCGGACACCTTTCATTCTCATGGTATTAACGGACACAAGGGAGAGACGAGAATTCCTCGGACAAGGTAAGAGATAAACGGCAACCAACCCCAAAAGAAAAGCACAGACAAGGTGAGATAGACCCAGGACCTCCTGGGTTATTATCTCCTTGCTTCCAGGCCCCCCCCTGGCCAATGCCCGTTATATTTCGGTTTTCGTTGTTCTCTGGAAGGATGACAGCAAAAACGTCTGTCTTCCGAGCTGGTTGGTCTTGAGGGAGAGCGTTTGTTCTGAAGAAAGTATTGGAGACCACATTATCACACTGCACTGTCTTTAGGTTGGCAACTTCATTATTGCTCGTTTTTGGTCTTTGCCAAGTAGTCCAAGGAAAAAACGAAACAAGAAAACTGGATAACGACATCCGTTTACATTAGAGTGCACTGGATTCTCCCTCCCTCACTTCCCCTCTTTCCTCTCTGTCTCTCTGTACTCTCTGTCTGTCTGTCTGTCTGTCGTCTGTCGCTCTCTCTCTCTCTCTGTCTCTGTTCTCTCTCTGTGTATCTCCAATTTCTCTGTTTCTCTGTCTGTCTCTCTGTCTCTCTGTCTCTCTGTCTCTCGCGTCTTCTGTCTTCTCTGTCTCCTCTGTCTGTCTCGCTCTCTCTCTTGTCTTGGTCTATATTTCCTCTCTGTCTCCTGTCTTAGTGTGTTTGTCTGTCGGTCTATTGCCTGGCTCTTTCGGCTCTGTCTGCTATGATGTTGATCCTTTCTGTATGTCTGATGAATGTTTGATCAGGTCTGTCTGTCTGTCTGTCTGTCTGTCTTCGACTGTCTGATCTGTCTGATTGTCTGTCTTCTGTCTGTCGTATATCTCTCTCTCTGTCTGTTCTTGTCTATCTCTCTGTGGTATCTACATTTCTCTGTTTCTCTGTCTGTCTCTTCTGTCTCTCTGTCTGTCTGTCGGTTCTGTTGTCTATCTCTCTCTCTCTCCTCCTATCTCTCTATCTCTCCTCTATCTCGCTCTCTCTTGGTCTATATTTATCTTTCTATGTCGTAGTGTGTGTCTGTCTCTCTGTATGTCTATCTAGCCTGCCTCTTTCCTGTCGGTCTGTAGGGACTGTTGATCCTGTATGTCTGTCGTATGTCGTCTGTAGCTTACTGACGTATGATCCTGTCTGTCTGTCTGTGATGTTGTCGGTCTGTCTGTCTGTCAGATTACTCTGAGTGAGGAAGTTTGGACTTGGGCCCCCCCCACAACCTACCAGGAATACAATTGTTAGGCCATAGCGCAAGATACAAACTGTTTGTCTGCTTTCTGTCCGTCTGTTAAGTGTCAAAGTGGATTTTTCAACAGAATGTTGGAAGACAATGTGAGACAGACCAGGATCTCCTGGGTATGTCATCCTTTCTTCAGGCCCGCGGCAATACCTGCTATAGTTAGGAGGCGTTCGTCTTTCCAAGTCAGCGTGGTCTCCAGAGAGACGTGTTGTTCTGAGGAAGAATTTCCAGATAACACCATCACACAAGTACTGACGTTTTGGCAGCTTCATCACTAGTCTTTTTTGGGTTTTTTTTTTACACCAGTCAAAGGAAAGGAAAGAGAGACAGAGAGAGAGAAAAAAAAAAAAAACAGGACGAAGGCATCCAACTAAACTGTCCTGTTTACGTTCGAGTGCAAACCACCCTCTGCATTCTCTCTGTCTCTGTCTCTCTGTGTCTCTGTTTTTGTTTCTGTCTCTGTCTCTGTCTGTCTGTCTGTCTGTCTGTCCGTCCGTCTGTCTGTCTGTCTGTCTGCCCTCTCTCTCTCGCTCTCTCTCTCTCTCTCTCTCTCTCTCTCTCTCTCTCTGCGTTGTACAATTTGTTTATCTATCTCATTACCATGGGAAAATAAAATCTTGCTCGTTCGTTTGTTCGTTCCTCTCTCTCTCTCTCTCTCTCTCTCTCTCTCTCTCTCTCTCTCTCTCTCTCTCTCTGCACTGAAACAGACAGATTTCTCTGTGTACGAAATGTGGCCATATATACTGGAAGTAGTGAGTCTTGTCAGAAATGTGACGCCAAAGACAAACTGTTTTTCTGCTTTCTTACAGTATGTTTTCAGAGAAAAGCGGATTTAAACAACATTCTGCTAGATCTGTTTGTGTTCCCATGTTGCTCTGTTTCGTTTGTTTTGACCTTGCCTTGCCTGACTGGAGGCTCGACCAAGAGATAGAAGCCACCATCAGCCTCAGAGTTCCTGGCATCACCACCAAAGACCAGCAACCAGATACTCAAGATCCTGACTCTGGCCATGATAGAGGAGTTCTAGGCCATGATAGAGGGGTTCTACTAGACAGCTTCTGGACACATGTATACACACGGACGGATCAGCAGAGGAAGCCACACACAATGGAGGCAGGGTGTGTCTACGTCAGATTTCCCGATGGAGAGTCCTGCAGTATCGCATTCCCTGGAGGAAAGCTCTGTTCTAATTTCAGAGCTGAAGTTCTGGCCATCACAACAGCAGCAGAATTCCTCTCCTCCTGTGGAAAACCCCTTGGCAGAATCTCCATTTTCACTGACTCCATCTCCACACTCCAGGCCCTTGACTCCCCTGATCCTGGTCCACTGATCCAGTCGCTCAAGGCCTCTCTCGCAGCCCTTACCCAAACAGCCCAACAACCCTCCAGTGGGTGCCTGCCCATGTAAGCCTCCCAGGGCAACGAGGAGTGCAGACCATCTTCCTAAGGAAGGAAGCCAGCTCACAAGCCGACCGTTCCTGCCACGTATGAGGAAGCCAAAACTCTCCTCCGCAGCAGATTGCGGAAAGGCTGGGTCACCCTGAACGGAGGCGGCTACCAGGAACCACCAGGATCCCATCAGGGACACGGGAGAGGAGACACCAGACTACAATTTACCGCCTTCGCACAGGACACTGCGGCCTCCGAGCACACCTGAAGAGGAGGGAGTGGCAGCCAGCCACATCCCTAAGCGATTGCGGCCAGTTTGACCAGACCCCATCCCCTAATCTCCAAGACTGCCCACTGCATGAGGAACGTGGCATCAGTCCTGGCCTCGGACTTAGACCCTGACTGCGTAGCTGTCGAACGCCAATGAAAAGGAAAGAAAGAAAAGTTTGTTTTGTTTTTCTGTACGTTTTTTGCCATATACTAACTGCATGCTGTACACAAGAATCTTGATTTAAACTATCGGCTGAAAGATGTGTGCTTAACACTCACTTCTGAAACACTGGTCAACGTGGAAAGGGCAAGCCACGAAAAATCACATATCCCCATATGTGACACACGCCGCGGACCTGGGTATTGTCTAGATTTTCTAATCAACGAGCGTGATTCCGCTTTTTTACAGCCTTTTATTTGTTTATTGTAGTAACAGACATGAGGGAGGGAATCTGAATTCTCTCTCAAGGTAAAGATAATTTGCTACCCCAAAGAACGAGGCCAATGGCAATATGAGATAAACCAGAAATTCCTGGTTATGTTCTTCTTATCATCACGGCTGTGCGATGTCTGTTGTTTTTAGCTTCCTTTGCTCCTTTCTGGAAGACTGACAAACAACGAGGTCTTCGTCTTTCCCAGATGGGGTTGGTCTCAAAACGATGTTTGTTTTAAAGAAAAAATACTTCCAGACCATACCATTACACAGGTAACTGTCTTTGGTTTCTTAACTTCATTATTCATAATTGTTTATCAAGTAAAGGAAATGAAGCACGAAAACAGGATGACGGCTTCATACATCTGGACAACCCCCCCCACCCCCCGACGTGGCCACTACTCTCTCTCTCTCTCTCTCTCTCTCTCGCTCTCTCTCGCTCTCTCTCTCTGTGTGTGTGCTCTCGTCTCTCTCTCCTTTGTGTGTGTGTGTGTGAGAAGGCATTGTCAGTGTTTGTCTGTTTGCTGTCGTCTGTCTCATCTTCCTTTGCCTTTTAGTCTATTTAATCCTACTTAAACCTATTGTCTGTTAGTCTTATTTCCGCATCGAGTGAGAGGAGCCAGCTAATTCAAATACCACAAGGCAGGATGCACATAGGTTCGAAAACAATCTGCAAAAAAGATATATTTCAAAATGACGTTTCCGCCAAGTGATGTACTAGACGAGAATTATGACTATGAGCACCCCTCTTCCCCCCTCTGCCTCTCCTCTCTCTCTCTTCTCTCTCTCTCTCTCTCTCTCTTCTCTCTCCTCTCCTCTCCCCATCCCCCCTACCCTTGACGGGTACGTTGGGTAGCCATGTACCATGGATCAAAGCTTGCTGGGAAAAATTGATTACGAAAAAGACCGTACATAGAATAGAATAGGCAGAAAACACAGCCCATCTTTAAGCCTAGTGTCTGTGTGCCAGTATCGATTCCATTTAAAATTCATGGTGGCATCCAAGACCACCCAATATTATTGGCACTTCCATCCCAACATATATTCTGGTTTACTCACAGGTCTGATTTTGTGTTTCTGAAAAGGTTAGCTTTCAAGTACTTTGCTCCCCTGTCTGTTGTGTCCCTCTGACGTGTTCTGTTATTCTGAATAAACTATTTACACACCTCAGCCGCGGGCCTATGTTGAGTTCCGTCAAGTTCGTTATAGCTTGAAAGACTTTGTTGTACAACAGTGAGTCGAGAGACATCGATGGACAACAGACAGAAGACATTCGTCTAGCTGACATGAACGTCATACATTCCAGTGTTTTTGAAGGGTTGAACTGGTGAACTCACTCTTTCACTTGTCTTCTAGTAGATCTGTCTCTCGTCTCTATCCGTCTCTATTTGCTCTGTCTCTGTCTCTGTCTCGTCTCTCTCTCTCATGTGTCTCTGTCTGTCTGTCTGTGTGTCGGTCGGGTTGTTCCTCGCTCTCTCTCTCTTCTCTCTCTCTCTCTCTCTCTCTCTCTCTGATCTCTATGTCTCTCTCTGCTCTCTCTCTGTCTCTTCTCTCTCTCTCTCTCTCTCTCTCTTCTCTCTCTCTCTCTCTCTTCTCGTTTTTATTTTAAATCAGTGGTTTATTTTATTTTGTTTTTCTTCTCTTTTGTTCCCAAAAAGTTCTTATCCATTGATTGTTGTAATTAATTTCAGGTTTATTGCTTCGTAATGCATATATTGAATCTTAACCACAGGGCTGGGTGTGAAAAAAAAAGTATTATGCTTGATCAAAACTTTACTTCTTAAACAAAAATTCATTTGTTTTTCTCTCGTCGTCAAGGCCGTCAAAAAAATCGTTACCTCAAGGCTCAAAGAGTCTATCTCTTCTATCTCCTCTCGCTCTCTCTCTCTCTCTGTTTTTGTCTGTCTCCTTCTCTCTCACTTCTGTCTCTCTGTCTCTCTTCTCTCTTTCTCTCTCTGTCTCTCTCGCTCGCTCGCTCGCTCGCTCGTTCTGTATCCAAACCACGCCCAACGCTCATTTAAATCCCATCACAGGAAGAGAGGGACAGCAAACAACGTTGTTTCAACAGAGCTGAAAGAACTATGCACATAGTTGTTTCAGACACACTCACACTTCACCGGGGTTCGTCGAGCACCGACCTCAACTGCGCGCACGCGCGTGCACGCGCGCGCGCGCGCCACAAACACACACACACACAACACACACCAACACACACCACACACCACACCACACCACACACCACGCACATATTACACGCGACGCAACAACACACATCGACACACACAAACCACACCACGCAACGCGCTGCGCACGCACGCATATGCATGCACACACACATCAACTACCACACAACCCCCACCCATGCGTGCGCGCGCAATGGCATGAACAAAAGCACCCCACACACACAACAACACACACACACACACAATAGCCACGTACTCACGCACGCAAACGCACACATTCACCACAAACACATACACACACAAACCCACACCCCACCCACCCCCCACACCACCACCTCCACCCAACCCATCACCCAGCACACATGCACGCCGCACGCACGCGCACACACCACAGCCCCACACAAAACACACAAACACACACACACACACACACACCCACACACACACACACACACACAACCACACACACACCACACATACACACCAAAGGAATCAACTGCGCGTGGTGCGCGCACGGAACATATGCTACGCGCACACACATGCGCGTTCCCATCCACCCCATTTCAGAACAGAGGCAATCCACAGCTGTGTTGTTGCCAACGGCTGTTGAACTTTCTCTCTCTCTCTCGCTCTCTCTCTCTTCTCGCTCTCTCTCTCTCTCTCTCTCTCTCTCCTCTCTCTCTGTGATAACTGTCTGTTAGTCTGCATGTTTCTTCTACTGTCTGTCTGCAAATTGTCCGTTTGCGTCAGGCCGCAGTCACACAGCTAAGCAAGTAGGATGCACATCGTTTAAACATCTGCAAAAAACACAAATTTTATGTTCATGTCAAACGAACACATGATGGTACAGACAAGAATCGTGTCTATGAGATCAATACTCACCAATATTATACTCTCTCTATTCTCTCCTCTCTCTCTCGCTCCTCTCTCTATCTCTCTCTCTAGGCTCTCTCTCAGGCAGGCAAACACACCACACAACACCACACAAACACACACACAAACACACACACACACAAACACACCACATTCCCGTTCTCTCTTGTCCATCGTTTCCACAGTTTTGCACTAGTGCTTGAACCTTGCTCTTGTCTGTGTGGGGCATTTCGAACGCACACGAATCTCTCTCTTTCTTTCTCTTCTCTCTCTTATCTCGCTCTCTCTACTCTCTCTCTGTCTCTCTCTATCTCTCTCTATTTTTAAGGTGATGGAGAAAAGAGGGAGGAGAGGAGGAGCAATACATAGAGGAAGGGGGGAGGAGGGGGGGGGCATTTGGGAGTGAAAAGTGTATAGGGAGATTTGAAGGCGAAAAGAAGAAGAACTCTCTCGTACTGTGAACCACTTGTTAACAAGCGGTTCTCCTCCAGCTTATGTTCATGCTGTCCAGGAATGGAATAAGGAAGAAGGGTCTCAGCCATGAATGCCATGACGCTTAATGCCACGAATGCAGTATGCCCGTGTATGAGTTGCCCGTGTATGTCGCTCCTGGCATAGGAATGTGAAAGAAGGAACCAGAGGCATCGCCTGTTCCTTGTGGTGAAGACAACACAGCAATTCAAACAGACAACGGGGAATGAAGAAGAGTGAATGAGGAACAGAACGAAAAGGAAATGTCTGAAGGAAAGGAGGACGGGACGAAGACTGAATGAAATATGAAGAATGATGAATGAATGAA
>JADBJO010036643.1:0-10745 GCA_016801955.1 Conus betulinus | reverse complement strand
AGAGAGCAGACAGAAAGACAGAAAGAGACAGCCGCGGGAGAGGGAGGAGGGGCGAGAAGAGAGAAGGAACGATGAGGAAGAGGCTAGGAGAGAGGGATGGAGAGAGATTTTGCGGGAGGAGGAGAGGAGGAGAGGAGAAGCAAGAGTGGGCGGAGAGAGAGAGAGAGAGAGAGAGCCTGGGCGAGAGGAATGGATAAAACAGAGACAGAGATAGGATGGACAGAGGATAGAGGGAGAGAGAGGATGAGGAGAGAGAGAGAGAGAAAGAACGGAGAAGAAGAGGCCAGAGAAAGGACAGAGGAAGGTAGAGAGAGGGAGAGAGTAGAGAGTGGAGAGAGAGGAGAGAGGGGGGGGGGAGGGGGGGCGGGAGTTATGGGGGGGAGGGAGGTCGAGGGAGGAGTAGTAAGGAAAGGACGAAATGAGTTAGAGGAGAGGAATAGAGGACTAAGCGCTTTGGAAAAAGAGAGAGAGAGAGAGAGAGAGGAGAGGAGAGAGAGAGAGAGAGAGGAGAGAGAGCGAGCGAGAGAGGAGAGAGAGAGAGTAGAGAGGTGGAGGATGGGGAAGACAGAAGGATGGGAAATTGCGAGAGGAATGGAAAACTGAGAGAGAAGAGAGAGAGAGAGTGAGAGAGTCGAGGCGAGAGAGAGAGGGAGAGAGAGAGAGAGAGAGAGAGAGGAGGAGAGAGAGAGAGATGTTAATGCGGAATGAAAACTCCTGGCGGCATTAAACTGACGAACGGGTAGCAGATCATCTTCTCAGAATGTATCAACATGTATAAATTTAATGGAATGGAGAAACTACCCCCAAAACGTTTGGGTTGGAGTATTTGATGTACAAATGTGACTAAAGAAATTGATGTTACTGTTGGAAAAACATACAGCTCTTTGCTAACGGTGTAATGAGCCAGCTCTAAATTTGCAGACTTGGTAACTGCCTATTAAGGGTCTAAGGGCGTGTTCTGAGTCAAAGATTCTGCGAATATTGATCAGTAAAACTGAGAAAAGAGTAAATGTTTAAAGAAAGATGAACAAGGTTTACCACAGGCCCGGTATCATAAAAATCATTGATTCTAAGCTTTAAAATGGGTTAAATAACACACTGGTTGATCTTGCTCGCAATGGATTATCATCAGAAACGGGAGTCTCTTCTCTCTCTGTGTTCTCTGTCTGTCTCTCTGTCTGTCTGTCTCTCTGCCTGTCTCTCTGTCTGTCTGTCTGTCTGTCTGTCTCTCTCTCTCTCTCTCTCTCTCTCTCTCTCTCTCATTTCTCTTTCCATTTGCCTGTTTAAATGTGTCTTTACGCGTGTGTACTTGTGTAACGAAACGACCAGACTGACACCCAGCACTGATTCACACACACACACACACACACACACACACACACACACACACACACACTCACACAACACACGAAAATAAAACAGCCATCTAGCGAGGGGAAAATGACCGGGGAACGGGCAGATAGGCGGAAAAAAAAAGAAAAAAAAAAAAAAAACCTATGGACATTTGGACAAGCAAGCAGACAGACTGACACAGAGAGACAGATATATGCACATCTGGATAGGCAGACAGACTGACAGACAGACAGATATGGACATTTTGGACAGGCAGACAGACTGACAGACAGACAGACAGATATATGGACATCTGGACAGGCAGGACAGACCGACGACAGACAGACAGATATGGACATTTGGACAGGCAGACAGACTGACACAGACAGACAAACATATGGAGATTTGGACAGGCAGACAGACTGACAGAGACAGATGTGGACATTTGGACAGGACACAGACTGAAAGACAGACATAGAGACAGACAGACAGAAAAGACAGATATATGGACATTTTGACATGGAGACAGACAGACACAGAGAGACAGATATATGATATTTGAACAGGCAGACAGAAAGACAGACATATATGGACAAATGGACTGATTAAGAAAAAAAAAACACGAAAATTAACAGCTATCTAGCGATGGAAAAGATACGTGAAACAGCCAGAACAGGCGGAAACCAAGACAAACATGTGGACATTTCTGACAGGCAGACAGAATGACAGAGGGACAGAATATATAGACAAATGGACAGGAAGACAGGCCAGACAGACAGACAGACAGACAGAGAAACAGATATATGGACATTTGGACAGGCAGACAGACAGATAGATATATGGACTTTTGGACAGGCAGACAGACTGACAGACAGACAAAACATAGGACATTGGACAGGCAAACAGACTGACAGACACACAGATATGGACATTTGGGACAGTCAGACAAACAGACAGACAGACAGAGAGACAGATATATGGACGTTTGGACAGACAGACAGACTGACAGAGGGACAGATATATAGACAAAGGTACAGGCAGACAGACAGGACAGACAGACAGATATACAGACATGTGGACAGGCAGACAGATGGACAGAGAGACAGATACATGGACATTTGGTTATGTAGACAGACAGACAGAGAGACAGATATATGGACATTTGGACAGGCATACAGGCTGACAGAGAGAGACAGATACAGGACAAATGGACAGACAGGCACTGAAAGAGAGACAGACATATGGACACAAGTGGACAGGCAGACAAATAAGCAGAAAAAGAAACATGTTGACAGATGGAATGGCAGGCAGCACAATCAGAAAGAGAAAACATGTGGGGACAGATGGGGACAGCTAGATAGACTAATAATAGAGGACAGACATACAGACATAATCATGTCAAATTATTTCCGGTGAAGTGGCCAAGACATGATAGACAGCAAGAATGTGGAACATACAGACAATTGGAAATCTATGATTGTCAGAAGAATACTAGATGGACAGACAACAGGACATAAATCAATGACGAGAAAGAAGAAGAGACGTCACAAAAAGGAATGAAAGAAAGAAAGGCAAGAATATTTATAGAGATAGAGTGACTGGCCATAAGAGAGACATGATCGGAGGAGCAGAGGAGGGTTGAAGGAGGGAAAACCAGAGAGAGAGAGGAAGAGAGAGAGATACTTAGGGAAGAGAGGAAATAACTAGGAGAGAGAGAGGACATATGAGAGAGAGGATAATCTAGTTCTATAGATAGATATATAAGAGATGGAGATATAGTACTAGTATAAGGCCAGTCCTAATCTGCCTGCGATCTATATTCTTCATCTAGTAGTGCTAAATAACCAACTTCAAGCCATTACGTTTCTTATCATTAATCATTAATCTCTTCTAATGGCCCATCCTCTAAACAATCCAACCGGTCTACCACTCTAAAAGAAGGCTGATGAGATCACCAACTGCTGATTCATTCTTTCTTTCTCTCACCTGGCCCGCTGCGTATTGACGTGTCGTGGCCAATCAAGTCAGTATGTAGCTGTTGAATGAGTTCTCAGTGTATCGGCTGAAAGACGTGGTACGGAAGCAGACAGTTCATCACCTTTCGTTCTGGGAACCCTTGGCACAGGACAGCGAGCTCTAAACGATGACACGGACACGTACACAGCAACCACGTGTGGCCCTGTTTATGCCTGCACTCTTAGTTTTCACCCTGGTAATCTCACTTTCTTTCTCAGCTTTCGGCAACGGGCAAAAGAAAAACTTACAACGCCGCTTACAATGAAGAACGAAAACAAAAAACAAAATAAAAATCAAACAACACGCGTTTCGACCGCCTCTTGGTCTTCTAAGGCAAGACAAAACAACATGTCAGGACAATGACTAAACGAAGAAGACGAGCAATACCTATCTCCTCAAAATTTAATGGGCGCACAATGGAATAGTCATTGCTCGTTCTTCCATTTCATTGTCTTGAATGTGGTTTGTCTTGCAAATGAAGAAGACCAAAAAGAGGGTCGAAAATACGCGCGTCGTGTTTGTTAATTTTTTGTTTTTTTCGTTCGGTCGTTCGGTGTATCGTGATTTCCGCCTGCAGTCACCTTCCTATGGAACACAACCTTGGACAGTGTAATTAGAACCCACTCAATCCACTTTCCACTCATCAAAGACGCATGACTGCGTGCGGAAATGTCCATATGCGCTACGCCATGTGCAGCTAAGCCACAGCGATCACATTGAGAAAAGGTTGACAGGCGTGATGGCATTGAATAACTGAATTATTACGAAAGGAAAAGGATTCGGATGGAGGGTCCTCCGGTCCAGACTCAGCCGTGGCCTGATCTTAACCGCATGGACCAAACATGCCGGTTATTAAGCATGAGATACCTAGAATAAACAGTTGTCTGACGTCTCTTGCTACGGTGTGTGATGTGTGTGTTGGTGTGTGTGTGTGTGGTGTGTGGTGTGTGTTGTGATGTGTGTGTGTGGTGTGTTGTGTGTGTGTGGTGTGTGTCATGCGGGCGTGCGTGCGTGCTTGCGTGGAGTGTGTGTGTGTGTGTGTGTGTGTGGTGGGTGTGTGTGTGTGTGTGTGTTGTGTGTGTGTGTGTATGGATGCTGCCGTGTGTGTGTGTGCATGTTTGCGTGCGTGTGTGTATGCGTGCGTGCGTGGTGCGTGCATGTGTGTGCATATGCTGTGTAGTATGTGTGTGTGTGTGTAGTGTGTGTTGTGTGTGTGTTGTGTGGGTGTGTGGTGTGCGCGCGCGCGCGCGGCAGTATTTCTCGCGTGCGTTTGCGGCGTGTGCTGAAATAATATGCGAAAGGACAAATTCATTAAGCAAGTCATATAAACATAAAATGACTAGGCAAACCACCAACTGGTAAAAAAACCCCTGTCCAACATGAGAGAAATCCTCCCTCATCAAATAGTGTCATGTCCCTGGTTCAGTTGTTACAGATGAAGAATGTTCTAAATTAGCATTCCAGACATTTGTTGTATTGGCTGTCATTGGGCTGGTTTGGAAACAAAGTACTGTTTAGTCACGTGGCAAAACATGTCCATCAGTTCAAACACCACTATATTTAGGCACAAGGAGAAGGTAATCCATGCACGCATCACCCAGGCTCGTAATAAACATCAAATGAAATAGCCTTAAACTCCTATGCACAGACCTGTGGAAGTAGTACAGCACCATGGATTAGAATATTCAAATGTACAGTTAGAACACAACAACACACCACACACACACACACCACACCACACACACACCACACACACACGCACGACACGGCACGCACGCACGCACGCACGCACGCACGCACGTGCAGCACGCACGCACGCACGCACGCACGCACGCACACACCACACACACACAACACACACACACACACACCACACACAGCATCAATGTTAAAGCTCCCTACTAGAAGCAGTTCCTCAGCCACATCGTTGTTGTACACACTACAAACTTTGCCTGAAGTTTAAAACAGGTCGAAGAATGAGTAAGTAATTACTCACCAAGACGGGGTGTAAGTATAATGTAAACCTTTCAACTACCAATGACGCCACACAATCACATATTTATAGATTGAATGATAGTAGAATTTTTTTTTAAAACGGCTGAAAAAATACTCCTACTATAAGGTAACACACTCGAGTGAACACATTTTGTGTGGGTATCTAACTTTTAGGGGGGGGAGAAAGCAAGAGAGAAAGAAAGAAGAAATAAGCAAAGAAACAAAGGCGAAAGAAACGAGTTATGAGCCAAGCTGCTACATGAGATCTGATTCGTGATATATTCAAAATTCCTCTATTACTGCCTATTGGGTTTGTCTCCCGATACAACACTTCATCGTATACACCAAGTGTGTTCACAATGCATGCCACAATGTTTAAGGTCAGTGGTTTATTTCCAACACCGTCATGAGTCGTGCGGAATAATTGTTCCCCCAAAAATAAAGCCCGGAAACACACTTGCGGGATAGACTATAACATTCCGGCATTGACCACCTTCGGAAATGATTTCAGATTTCATCCAATGATATGTATGACCGACCTTGTCCATCGAAAACAACGATTAGAGAATGACTCTGTTTAATCCATGAGTGCTTAGAGTGTTGTCTACGGATGGTGATGAAATGATCCAATATATTTCAAGTATGCAATATGCGTGTGTGCGTGCGTGCGTGCAGCGGAGTGCGTGCGTGAGTGCGCGGCGACGCGCGCGCGCGCGCGCGTGTGCGTGTGTGTGTGTTTGTGTGCGTGCGTGCGTGGGTGTGTGTGTGTGTGTGTGGTGTGTGTTGTGTGTGTGTGTGTGTGGTTGTTGTGGTGTGTGTGTGTGTGCAAGAACGAGAACATTCTTCTTATATTGAACATGTCGACCTTTGAAAGATATTTGGCCCAAAAAAACAAAACAACAACAACAAAAAAACAAAAAAAAAGTGCTCCGATATCATTTTTGGCTGGTTTTGAATACCTCAAAAACAAAGAGCTGGCTAATATTTTTTGGGTGTTCCCTGGAGTTATAATAGAAATACGTGGTTGAAGTCGTGACACAAAATATTCTTTTCCTGGGTCATAATCGTTAGATCTTGCATCTGTTCTACTTGTGTCTTTAGTTTTTGTTCTTAAGTCATAAAGTATTCTACAATTATCTAAAAAATGAAATTCGGCTTCTATTCATTTACCATGCTATACAAGAATCTTTTGATTTCGTGGTATACCTGTATAACGACTTTCTCAACATTTAACGTCCTGCGGAGCTAACACGCAATTACATAGTGCTGGTTTTTTTGTACTGTACATATCGTCAACAAGTAAGATTACATGTGATATTCAGATGATTGGGGACGTTGTAAAACTCTACTAAACGGCTGTATTTGTCTTTCTTGACAGAATTAATAACCTGGCTTTCAATGTTTAAATCATTGGGGTGTGTGGTGTGTGTGTGTGTGCGTGCGGCGTGCGTGCGTGGAGTGAGTGAGATGAGTGCGTGCGTGCGTGTGTGTGTGTGTGAGTGTGTGTGTGTGTTGTTGTGTGTGTGTGTGTGTGCGTGTGTGTGTGTTGTGTGTGGGTGGTGTTGTGTGTGTGGGTTGGTTGTGTGTGTGTGTGTTGTGGTGTGTGTGTGGGTGGTGTGTTGTCGTGTGACTACGTACGTACATGTGTGTGTGTATGTGTGGGACGTTGGCGTGAGTCGTGCGTTGCGTGCGTTGCGTGCGTGCGTGCGTGCGTGTGGGTGGTGGGTGTGGTGTGGTGTGGGTGTGGTTTTCGATAGGAAATTGGTAGTTGCATGAGACAAAATTGATGTTACAGTGTTCCGGTTACTTTTCGTAAAATGTCATGTATTTTGGTTTGGAACTAACTTTCTTTGATGTGTTTGCACACACACAAACACACGGTATGCTATAGTCCGGTCTAATCGACGATGTTATGCTGCCAAGTCAGAGACAACGCTTCTATTTCACTCTAACAACCATTGACAAGGACGCGCAGTGCGCGGACCACTTCAGGCGGGCCCGTCCAGCTGACAGGGTTATGGCGCACGACAATGCCCTTTGCCTCCACCAGCCATCACTGGCCCATGTGAGTTGACATCACCGCCTGGGTGCTTCCCACAAGTCTCAACGTCTTTTTTCGTTACCATCCTAAGTCATCACAGTTTGTTTCTCTCCCTAAGTTCATCACAGTCTGTTTACCTCCCTACGTCATCACCGTCTGTTTCTCACACAAAGTCATCACCGTATGTTTTCCCTTCAACGTCATCACCAGTCTGTTTCTCCACACACAGTCACTCACAGTCTGTTTCCCATCCCTGAGTCATCACCGTATGTTTCCACTCACTAGTCATCACCGTCTGTTTCCCTCCCTAAGTCATCCACCGTCTGTTTCTCTCCCAAGTCATCACCGTCTGTTTCCTCCCTAAGTCATCACCGTCTGTTTCTCTTCACAAGTCATCACCGTCTGTTCACTCCCTAAGTCATTCACAGTCTGGTTATCTTAACAACGTCATCACCGTCCTGTTTCCGTCTCCAACCTAATCACCGTCTGTTTACGTCTCCCAAGTGCATCACCGCGGTTTCCCTACCTAATTCGTCCCGTTTTTCCTCCCACAAGTCATCACCGTTCTGTTGCCGTCTCAAAGTCATCACGTCTGTTTCTCCACAAGTATCACCGTCTGGCTCCGCCCCAAAGGTCATCACCGTCTGTTTTCCTCCCCACGTCATCATGTTTGTTCCCTATTAAAGTCATCATGTCGGTTTTTCCTCCCAAGTCATCACAGCCTATTACTTCTCAAAGTCATCACGTCATGTTTCCATCCACAAGTCAACATTGTCTGTGTCTCTCCCCATGTCATCATGTCTCTTGCCCTCCAAAGTATCACTGTCTGTTTCCCCTCCTTCAAGTCACCACCGTCTATTTCTTCTCCATAGGCTCCACTGTCGTCCCCCCATGTCATCCACTGTCTGTTTCCTCTGGTTCAGCATTGTCTTTTTCCCTCCCTAACGTATCAATGCTATGTCCTCCCTTCAAGTCACCAGGTTTTATTCCTTCTCAAGTCATCATTGTTGTTACCTTCGCAAAGTATTCCACTTTTCCCTCCCAAGTCATAATGATGTTTCCATCCAAGTCTCACTCTTATTCCTTATTCAAAGCCATCACGGTTTCCCTCACCAAAGTAAACCAGTGCTTTCTCTCCCCAGTCATCTTGTTGTTTTCCTCCTAAGTCACTCCACTGTCTGTTCATCTTCAAGTAACCGATGGTCTACTTCCTTCTCCAAGGTCATCAACTGCTAGTTCTCCCCCAAGTCATCACTGCCGGTTCCCGTCCTAAGTAATCATGGTTGTTTCACTACAACTGTCAGCGTCGTTCGCATCTCAAGTAACACCTGTCGGTCTTTCTCTCCCAATCATCACGTCTGGTTACCTTCAGAAGATCCACTGTTTGTTGCCCTCTCAATCATCACTGTTGTTTCCCTTTCATAAGTCATAACTGGCTGTTTCCTTACACAAATCATCACGGCGTGTTACTCTCCAGCATCACTGTCCGTTTTCCTTTCCAAGTCATCACGTTGGTTCCCTCCCCAGTCACACTGGTCGGTTCCCTCCACAAAGTCATAACTGACTGTTTTCCTTCAAAGTCAATACACTGTTAGGTTGACTTCTTCAAGTCACACTGGTCTATGTCTTATCCAAGTCACACTGCCTGTTTTCTTTCCAAGTCATCACTGTAGTTACCTTTCAATTCATCACTGTCTGCTTTCTCTCCAAGTCATCACGGCCGGTTTTCCCTCCCCAAGTCATCACATCACGGCGTGTTTTCCTGTCCCAAGGCATCACGTCTGTGTTCCCTTTCCAAGTTATCACTGTCTGTTCCCTCCTCACCAAGTCCTCACTGTCTGTTTTTCCTTTCCAAGTCATCGACTGTCTGTCTTCCCTCCCAAGTCAATATTTGTCTGTTTCCCTCTCCTAGGGTCATCCCTGTCTGTTTTTCCCTCCTCATCTCATGCATCGTCCGTCTTCCCTAACTCAAGTCAGCACAGTCTGTCATGCTTTTTATCGCCCCCTTCCAAGGTCACCACGTCTGTTTCCCTCCCCAGGTTATGCACTGTGTGTTTCCCTCCGCAAGTCATCATGGTCTGTTTCCCTCTGCAAGTCATCACTGGTCTGTTCCTTCCCACTTCATCACTGTCTGTTTTCCCTCTCTCAAGTCATCACTGTCTGTTTTCCCCTCCCCAAGTCATCCTGTCTGTTTCCCTCCCCAAGTCCATCACTGTCTGTTTTTCCCTCCGCAAGTCAGTACTGTCTGTTTCCCTCTCGGCAAAAGTCATCACTGTCTGTTTCCCCCCCAGGTCATCACTGTTTGTTTTCCTACCCTAAGTCATCACTGTCTGTTTCCTATGCAAGTCATCAACTGGTTCATCCGCAAGTCCTCACCGTCTGTGTTCTCCTTTCCAAGTACCATTCTTTGCCTCCTGTCCTGCATTACATTGTAGATTGGGAAAGAGTCTCTTCGGCAAACTTCCCATTAATGGTGATGTTTGTTAATTAGCTGAAGAAGAAGAATAAGAAGAAAGAGAAAGAGAAGACGAAAGAAGAAGAGGAAAAGAAGACAAGGAAAAGAGACGAACATGGGAAAGACAGAAGGGAAACCGAGATGCAGATGAGAGTTAAAAGAAGAAAGAGAAGATCAAGAAACCAAACAAAAAAGGAAAAACAAACGACCACACACACACAAACACACACCACAACACAACCACACAATCACACACGAGGAAAAGGGAAAGGAAAAAAAAAAGAAAGAAAGAAAGAAAAGGAAGAAGGAAAGAAAGCAAGACGAAGAACGACAAGAAAAGAACGAAGAGAGAAGAAGAAGAAGAAAACAACAACAACCACAAGAGAGAGGGAGAGAGAGAAGAGGAGAGAGAGAGAGAAGAGAGAGAGATTGGGGGAAAAAAAAGACAGAAAGAAAGATCGAAAACAGTCATTGCAAACTTCACGACTTGTGGGTTCTTCTAAGCTTGGAACAAATGAGTATCCAAAAAAAAAAAAAAAAAAAAAAAAGGGGGAAAAAAAGAAAAAAAAAAAAAAAAAATAAAAAAAAAAAAAAAAAAAAAAAAAAAAAAAAAAAAAAAAAAAAAAAAAAAAAAAAAAAAAAGAAAAAAAAAAGAAAAAAAAAAAAAAAAAAAGGAAAACCGACTACAGAGCACGAGCGGCGCAGGCTTCGTTCTCCACTCGTTTCCGTGCCCTACGCGAGCCGGCGAAACTGAAGGTGAGAAAAGCAGACCGACAGTTGATTTGGAGGATAAATGCAGAATGTTGAGCGCTGAGCCTTGCCACGAGCGTTTCATTCGAGCAAAAGCTCTTTACTTTTTTCTGATGTAAACAAACCTGTCTTGGACGGAGGAGTTCACCCAGCCAA
>JADBJO010036642.1:0-10746 GCA_016801955.1 Conus betulinus | reverse complement strand
TTAATGGGTTTATTGAAGACTGACGTTTTGAGTAGTCCATCACTCAGCGAAATGATGTCCAGGAAGTTGACAGACGAGGAAATAAGTCCATGGAAATGTCACGGATAGATGGAGGGACTGAACAACACTGATGAAGTTGCAGAGGACTTGTTCTGGCATGGCTAGAGCTCCTGGCCTCTTGTAGAGCTGTGGTGTGAGGCCTGTACGGGAAGTTAGTCAGTGGTGTTCCAGGCGTCCCATGAAAAGGCAGGCACAGCGTGCAACACCACTGATATGCCAGAACACTGACATGTGAGAACATGTGGTTGGTGAACTCAAGGGTTCTGATGGTGAGGCCTTACTCTGGAAGCTTTGTAAGCGGGGATTGTCGGTAAGACGATTGATCGTTAAGAAAGAAAGTGGCTGTATTTGATTGCCCCGAACACACGCAGCGTTATATCATCAGTTTTGTTCGAAATAGTATCTGTAGGTGCCTTCAATGTGTAACGTTTGCGTTTTTTGTCAGACAGCACTTTTTATAGATCCTCTCTCTCTCTCTCTCTCTCTCTCTCTCTCTCTGTCTCTCTCTGTCTCTCTCTCTCTCTCTCTCTCTCTCTCTCTCTCTCTCTGTGAAAGAAAACTAGCTTCGAAAGCTCTGATTATAAACATCTTCACATTCTTCCATCCAGCTAAAGACTCAAATACAATAAAGGACTAATGATGCACAAGATTCTGACCGGGAATGCTCCAACAACTTTAATGAGCCGATTCTCAAAAGCCCCGTCGAGAAACTCCCCCAAACGCCATATCCTATTCCCCAGAATTGACTGATTTAAAATCAAGTCTAACGTACTCGGGCTCCTCCTTGTGGTACTCCCTTCCAGAATCCATCAAACAAGTCCATTGTACCACAACTTTCAAAAAGGCTTACCTTACCCATCTTCTGCGGTAAAAAAAAAATCCATCATAAGCAATACCAGCAACTAATCTCAAATCATAAATCATCCCATTTTCATGTACGCAACCAGTTTTTTTCTCTTTCTTTTTCATGTATCAAGTATATTTATATATATAGTACTATTCTTGATATATATATATAATATATATATATATATATATATATATATATATATATATATATATTTGCAACATGGAAAGGCTACACGTTGATTTGTTTCATTGCAGCCCATTCTCAGAGAATGGGCCCACAGAAATAAATCAGCAATGTCAAGGTTTTTCACAAGCACGTATGTATGAACCTGCACAGCATTTGTCCGGGTCCAAAGCAGCAGTAGATGTGGATTAATTTAGATTTTATATCACGAACAATTTGCAAGATATTATTGAAGTCATGTGTATAAAACCCATTTGTAATATGAAACAATTGCTATTTGACAAATCTAAATCAAAGGAACACGATGTTTGAGTCTGGACAAATATTGTGTAGGTTCATGCATACGTCATACATACGACCTGGAAGCGCACATCAGGAACATGGGGATGACTTAGAACCAGTTGGAAAAAAAGAGCACAGGACAGAGATGCCTGGATTGGACATACGCATCATTGTCTGGATAAATCTTGACAGTATGATTCCAGTCCTTCCAACAGAGCAGTCAGATCTGGAGGAGCACTGCAGGCCTAAAAAGTTCACAGAGAAAGGCCTCGCATACAACCTCTCAGCCTGAAGAAGACAACGTCAGAGAGGTCAGAAGCAATTGATATTTTTCTTTCCAGATACCATAGACGCACAAATTTCTGTTCATGGACACAGGAAAGAAATCCGATTAGAACAGAACAAAAAAGGAAAGAACTAGTCAAATCAGAAGAGCACGAAAAGATACATATCTTTTGGCAATTTAATATGTTTGTTGTATTAGTATATATGAATAGTTTGTCATGATGTCAAGGTTCTTTTTGTATGGCAAGTCATATAGCCCAAATAGAATATGTTTAAAAGAAATAGTTCAAATGATGCTGTTTGCACACATCATGATGGATCAGTGTGGTCAAACTGTTTTGCCTTGAGGTGAACGTCATATTTCAATACAACAGAATGTTTTCAAAGTAAGAAACATTTCTATGAGTCGTGTGCATGATGTTTCTAGGACTGAAATGTAAGCTCTTCTGGTGTAAATACTGCATGTTGTCCATGTATCTCAGGCATTCTTTAACCTGCTAACGAACATAGCCAATTCGACAACACAAAGAGGAACGTATAGACAAGTGCCATGTGACCTCTACGTTCTAAATGGCAAATGAATCATTGACATTTCATTGCCTTTGTACGTGTGTTTAATTAAGTTTAATGTGGTGTGTTTATTAATTTACAGAATAGCCCATACTGAAATGGGCTTGCAGAAATAATCCAAAATATCAACCCGCTACACGACAACAAAAACAATAAATAAATAAGAATATCACATAAAGCATTCAACCTTCATATGCCAATACAATAGAAACATTTTATTGAAAAAACAGGCTGTCATAAGAAATAATTTCTGGAAAAACTGTTTCCTTCTATGACCAATCACATCAGCTATTCTAAACATATGGATCTCTTCCAAATCATCCCTCTAGAATATTCTGATTTCAATAGGTAATAAATCCATAGAGAGTATTCAAGACATCTGGCACACAGAAGAGAAATCAGAATGTAAGAAAAAGGGAGATAATAAGTCAGTTATGTGTCCTAGCTCTTTTTTTTGCCTCTGTGTCATATTTTCCCTGCTCTCTTTTTATCATGACTGTCTCTCTGTCTCTGTCTGTCTGTCTGTCTGTCTGTCTGTCTGTCTGCCTGTCTGTCTGTCTGTCTCTCTTTTCTCTCTCTCTCTGTCTCTCTATTCTCTCTCTCCCTCTCTCTTTTTCTCTCTCTCTGCTTTCGTGTGTTTTTTATGAGTGACACGCACGTGCGTAGAATGTGTGTGTGTGTGTGTGTGTGTGTGTGTGTGTGTGTGTGTGTGTGTGTGTGTGTGTGTGTGTGTGTGTGTGTAAAATCATCTACATGAGAGCAAAATCTGCACAGGCAGGAATTCAGACCCTGCAATGTTGTGTTATATGGAATGGTGAGTACTATGTGTAGTCTAGGTATCAAAAGGCATTAGTGGGTTTATAGAAGACTGACGTTTTGAGTAGTCCATCACTCAGCGAAATGATGTCCAGGAAGTTGACAGACGAGGAAATAAGTCCATGGAAATGTCACGGATAGATGGAGGGACTGAACAACACTGATGAAAGTTGCAGAGGACTTGTTCTGGCATGGCTAGAGCTCCTGGCCTCTTGTAGAGCTGTGGTGTGAGGCCTGTATGGGAAGTTAGTCAGTGGTGTTCCAGGTGTCCCATGAAAAGGCAGGCACAGCGTGCAACACCACTGATATGCCAGAACACTGACATGTGAGAACATGTGGTTGGTGAACTCAAGGGTTCTGATGGTGAGGCCTTACTCTGGAAGCTTTGTAAGCAGGGGTTGTCGGTAAGACGATTGATCGTTAAGAAAGAAAGTGGCTGTATTTGATTGCCCCGAACACGCAGCGTTATATCATCAGTTTCGGTCGAAATAGTATCTGTAGGTGCCTTCAATGTGTAACGTTTGCGTTTTGTCAGACAGCACTTTTATAGATCCTCTCTCTCTCTTCTCTCTCTCTCTCTCTCTCTCTCTCTCTCTCTCTCTCTGAAGAAAACTAGCCTCGAAAGCTCTGATTATAAACATCTTCACATTCTTCCATTCAGCTAAAGACTCAAATACAATAAAGGACTAATGATGCACAAGATTCTGACCGGGAATGCTCCAACAACTTTATGAGCCGATTCTCAAAAGTCTCGTCGAGAAACTCCCCCAAACGCCATATCCTATTCCCCAGAATTGACTGATTTAAATCAAGTCTAACGTACTCGGGCTCCTCTTTGTGGTACTCCCTTCCAGAATCCATCAAACAAGTCCATTGTACCACAACTTTCAAAAAGGCTTACCTTACCCATCTTCTGCGGTAAGAAAAAATCCATCATAAGCAATACGAGCAACTAATCTCAAATCATAAACCATCCCATTTTCATGTACGTAACCAATTTTCTTTTTCTCTTTCTTTTTCATGTATCAAGTATATTTATATGTATAGTACAATTCTTGATATATATATATATCAAGAAATAAAGGCCTCGGAACAGGTGATACATGTGTCTTTGAGAGGGATTGCGATAGTTTCCTCATGCAGCTAGTGAAGCGTTTTCATATTTATAATATACATTTACCCATTTACTTTACCTCCTAAAAAAAAGATTTTATTTTTTCTTCTTCTGAATTTCTAATCTTTGCCAAGTCATTCCTATAACGATGGAAGAATTGTTAACCTGCACTTGTTTTCCTCCACTACTTAATTGTTCAGCATTATATATATATATATATATATATATATATATATATATATATATATATATATATATATATATATATATATATGCAACATGGAAAGGCTACACGTTGATTTGTTTCATTGCAGCCCATTCTCAGAGAATGGGCCCACAGAAATAAATCAGCAATGTCAAGGTTTTTCACAAGCACGTATGTATGAACCTGCACAGCATTTGTCTGGGTCCAAAGCAGCAGTAGATGTGGATTAATTTAGATTTTATATCACGAACAATTTGCAAGGTATTATTGAAGTCATGTGTATAAAACTCATTTGTAATATGAAACAATTGCTATTTGACAAATCTAAATCAAAGGAACACGATGTTTGAGCCTGGACAAATGTTGTGTAGGTTCATGCATACGTCATACATACGACCTGGAAGCGCACATCAGGAACATGGGGATGACTTAGAACCAGTTGGAAAAAAAGCACAGGACAGAGATGCCTGGATTGGACATACGCATCATTGTCTGGATAAATCTTGACAGTATGATTCTAGTCCTTCCAACAGAGCAGTCAAATCTGGAGGAGCACTGCAGGCCTAAAAAGTTCACAGAGAAAGGCCTCTCATACAACCTCTCAGCCTGAAGAAGACAACGTCAGAGAGGTCAGAAGCAATTGATATTTTTCTTTCCAGATACCATAGACGCACAAATTTCTGTTCATGGACACAGGAAAGAAATCCGATTAGACACAACAAAAAGGAAAGAACTAGTCAAATCAGAAGAGCACGAAAAGATACATATCTTTTGGCAATTTAATATGTTTGTTGTATTAGTATATATGAATAGTTTGTCATGATGTTAAGGTTCTTTTTGTATGGCAAGTCATATAGCCCAAATAGAATATGTTTAAAGAAATAGTTGAAATGATGCTGTTTGCACACATCATGATTGATCAGTGTGGTCAAACTGTCTGCCTTGAGGTGAACGTCCTATTTCAATACAACGGAATGTTTTCAAAGTAAGAAACATTTCTATGAGTCGTGTGTATGATGTTCTAGGACTGAAATGTAAGCTCTTCTGGTGTAAATACTGCATGTTGTCCATGTATCTCAAGCATTCTTTAACCTGTTAACGAACATAGCCAATTCGACAACACAAAGAGGAATGTATAGACAAGTGCCATGTGACCTCTGCGTTCTAAATGGCAAATGAATCATCGACATTTCATTGCCTTTGTACCGTGGATTTAATTACGTTTCCTGTGGTGTGTTTATTGATTTACAGAATAGCCCATACTGAAATGGGCTTGCAGAAATAATCCAAAATATCAACCCGCTACACGACAACAAAAACAATAAATAAATAAGAATATCACATAAAGCATTCAACCTTCATATGCCAAAACAATAGAAACATTTGATTGAAAAAACAGGCTTTCATAAGAAATAATTTCTGGAAAAACTGTTTCCTTCTATGACCAATCACATCAGCTATTCTAAACATAGGGATCTCTTCCAAATCATCCTCTAGATATTCTGATTTCAATAGGTAATAAATCCACAGAGAGTATTCAAGACATCTGGCACACAGAAAAGAAATCAGAATGTAAGAAAAAGGGAGATAAAAGGTCAGTTATGTCCTAGAGCTCTCTTTTTGCCCTCTGTGTCATATTTTCCCTGCTCTCTTTTTATCATGACTGTCTCTCTGTCTCTGTCTGTCTGTCTGTCTGTCTGTCTCTCTCTCTCTCTCTCTCTCTCTCTCTCTCTCTCTCTCTCTCTCTCTCTCTCTCTCTCTCTTTTCTCTCTCCCTCCCTCTTTTTTCTCTCTCTCTCTGCTTTCGTGTGTTTTTGTGAGTGACACGCACGTGCGTAGAATGGGTGTGTGTGTGTGTGTGTGTGTGTGTGTGTGTGTGTGTGTGTGTGTGTGTGTGTGTGTGTGTGTGTGTGTGTGTGTGAAATCCTCTACATGAGAGCAAAATCTGCACAGGCAGGAATTCAGACCCTGCAATGTTGTGTTATATGGAATGGTGAGTACTATGTGTAGTCTAGGTATCAATAGACATTAGTGGGTTTTATAGAAGACTGACGTTTTGAGTAGTCCATCACTCAGCGAAATGATGTCCAGGAAGTTGACAGACGAGGAAATAAGTCCATGGAAATGTCACGGATAGATGGAGGGACTGAACAACACTGATGAAGTTGCAGAGGACTTGTTCTGGCATGGCTAGAGCTCCTGGCCTCTGGTAGAGCTGTGGTGTGAGGCCTGTACGGGAAGTTAGTCAGCGGTGTTCCAGGCGTCCCATGAAAAGGCAGGCACAGCGTGCAACATCACTGATATGACTGTGTTCAGAGGTGAAGGTTGTTATGTAGTTGCTCCCAATTAATTCTTTAATTACGCCGGATTGAGAAAACTTTTGCTTGAAAGATCTTGCATACAGTTGTATGAAGTACCATGCCGTCTTCCAGTATCGATTTTCGAGTGACATGTGGCTGTTTTCACTCGGTATACATAGCTTTTTTTATGTTGAAGCGAGAAAGGAAGCGATTCACCATTCGGACATTGAAGTTGAAAACCAAAGCGGGCGGTGTCGCCGTAGGTTGCCTCCTCGTGCTTTTGTTCTGGGGGGAGTTTTCTGCTGCAGTGTGGAGACATTGAACAAAATCCAGGACCAGCTAAGAATGCTCTCAGCGCCAGAGCACCCTATCGAGTGTCGGACGCAGAGCTAGTGTAGACACTGAGAGCGTTCCCACCAGCACCCCCAGAGTTTCGACGCCTGCCGAAGGACCCTCCAACAGGGATCTGATGTCCTTACTCCAGACCATGGACTTAAAGTTCGATGAGATGAAGGGCGACATCAAGGATATCCATGACGGTCTTTCTACTCTGCAGGAAGAGATGTGTTCCTTAAAGGAGGAGGTTGAAGAGCTACGGTGCCAGAACGACGAGCTCCGTGGCAAGAATGAAGACCTGAGGAGGAAGGTGCAGGAATTGGAACGTAAGACGGATGACCTCGAGGGACGTTCCAAGAGGAATAATTTAATTTTCTATGGACTTCATCGCAGGGAAAACGAAACCCCATCAGATTGTGAAGGGGTGGTGAAAGACTTGATCGTGGACAAGCTAAACTTAACTGGGGACTTTCATCTTGACCGTGTTCATCGTCTGAATGCAAAAACAAAACTCTCCTGTCATAGCACGGTGCACACTTTCTTCAAAGAGAAAGAGAAGATTTTGAAAGCCAAATACAGACTGAAAGGGCGTCAGATTTTTATCGGTGAGGACTTTTCCTTGCGCGTCATAGAGGTTAGAAGGCAGCTGACTCCTTATTGAAGAAGGCACGTAGCGACGGGAAAAAAACGGGCTACAGTGGTTTTTGACCACCTGCTAATAGACGGTAAAAAATACGGACTTGGTGATGGACAGAACCTGATAGAAATCAAATATAGGGGGGGGGGGGCCCGTGGTGACACACCGGTGAAAATCACCCCAGTCGTGTAAAAACGTAATCGGGCAACACGGAACTACAGAAACTACAGAAATAAGAACGTGACCTTGTCACTGTGAAGGATGCATTGGACTGAAAAATGTTAAAACCGGTTCTTTGAGAGGTCGGGGGCGGGGTGAAAGTGAAAAGCTTGATCCTGTTTATAAAAATGTAACCTCCGTACATACTACTAATTATTTGAATGAATGTGGTTGTGATTTACCTTTGCATGTGTTGGGATACAATCAATCTGAAGAAAGAAAAATAGAGCAAAGATCTTGTGTGTGATGCTGATTATTATTCATTGAGTCAAGGTGCTTTTATTGAAACTTGTGATCAGGGGTCGTATAAAAAGAATCATCATAATGCTGCCACGATTGATGATTGTTCAAATGGTTACAAGGGGGGACATATCAAAACAAAGATTATGTTATTCATACAAATCAGGACTGTTCACTTTTTTTTATGAGGATATGTCTCTAATGAAAACATGTGATGTTGATGCAGATGTTGACTGTTTTGATCATGTAACCCAGCATGCAGAGAACCTGTCTATAGAAAGAAGAGCAAACTATGAAAATCAAGAGACAGTGTCACAGAGACGGCATCACAGAGTGTCTCTCTTACCACATGTACACATAACAGAGGTAATGATGTATGTACAGATAACAAAACTGATATAAAAACATGTTTCCTTCTTACACTGGAATGTCAATGGTCTTCTTTCCAAACTTGGATTGTCGAGATTTCCTTTCTTTCTTGTTTGAATTTGACTTTATATGCTTGGTTGAAACGTTTGTTCAACATGTCCAATTGTGATGCTTTACTGGATACACCGTATTCAAAAAACCTGCTATCAAATTCACGAGGCAGGGCAGACATTCTGGGGGTATAATTTGTTTAATAAGAAATGAACTGATGTCGTTTGTTCGTGAAATCGATGTGAACCATCCAAACGTAATTGTATTCCTGATTGACAGATGTTTATTTGGGTATTACAGAAGATGTGTTTTGTATGTTTGTTCCTATGTCCCACCAGAGGTTCGCCCTACTATGTACACCTTGATATTGGCAATGGCGTAAGTTCATTGGAAGAATGTATTTTTGATTGCATGCTTGAATATAAAGATGTATATGTAATGTTATCCGGTGATTTGAACAGTAGAACAGCTAGCATCTCTCCAGACATACCAAACGACAGTGATGATTATGGTGTTAACGTTGGTAGTCATTCTGTATTTTCTGGAAGAAGATCAGATGATCACGTACTTAACAGCTATGGAAAATGTCTTTTGAGTATGTGTGCTGCACTTGGTTTATACATTTTAATGGTTTATAATAATAATAATAATAATAATGATAATAATAATAATGAATACTTATATAGCGCCTATTCTCGCTAGAGACCAAGCTCTAAGCGCTTTACAATCAACACTCGTTTACACAATGGGCTGCCTACCTAGGTAGTGCCGACTGAAGAGCTGCCAGCTGGCGCTTCATTCAGTCGTTTCCCGTGCCATCCAGTCAGTATCGTTCAATATCGATCACTCATTTTTCCTTACTTCCTTCATTCTTTCCATTTCTCACTCAGGGTGCATGCTATGTGTAACGTATCATCCATACCAACGGCCAAACTGGCCTACTCTTCCGAATGTTGGTGATGGGATTTTACGTGTGTGCAAGATGTTATGCGTGCGTTCACACACGGAACCTCGGTTTATAGTCTCATTCGAAGGGACTGTATGGGAAATGGAGTCAGAACCAATGTTAACTCCGAGGGAAAATCCCCCTGTACTGATTATGCGATGGAGATTTCGATGGAAATTATACTTATATATCCGGTTCAGGCAATAGTGTCAACGATTACTTCTTATTATCTAAGGATTTTTTCCCTTTCGTTGTTTCTTCTTGCAAATTATTAGTCTCAGAGAGACTAGAATCAGATCATTTGCCTGTGGAACTTCACTTCAAGTTTTCGGAGAAAAACGCTGTTTGTGTAAATATAGATAAAACAGATGAGTTCATTGAAAAATATGTGTGGAACTGTAATATGGAACAGTCATATATTTGTGCCCTTAATTGTTCTGAAGGGTTGGCATTACTCGATCGTGCTATTGATCTGATTAGTCATAATTGTAACGATGCCTTGATTGTGTTTAATGAGTACATAAAAAAAAACTCTGGAAGCTGTATGAAAAAGAAAATCAATTTAAACGCAACTGAAAAAAATAGTGACTGGTATGACAAGGAATGTAAAGATAATAAAGTAAATGCTATAAAATTACTGCGAATATTTCTGACTTCCAAAGATCGAGTAGATAGTGATGCCTATTGCAGAGCAAGAAGAGAATATAAAAATCTGTTAAAAAAAAAAAAGAAAAAAAAAAGATATAATATAATGAGTTCTTGACTGAGAAGTTACTTGCCTCTGTACACAATCAGAAGGAGTTCTGGTGCAATGTTAAAAAGATCTCCTATAAAAGAAAACAGCCTTATAATAATATAACAACTGATGACTGGTTTAAGCACTTTAAATGTTTGCTCGAAAGAGAAGAGAATTGTTTGGAACAAAATGATGAGGATGCGCATGATGATGTCAGTGAACAAGGACAGGATTTTAGTTCAATGAATCGACCTATATCAAAGGAAGAGGTTATGTTAGCAATACATAGATTAAGGAATAATAAAGCCGCTGGGCCAGATGGTATAGTTGGGGAAATGCTAAAAACATCTGGGGATCGTGTCACTGAATTCTTTGTGAAACTATTTAATACACTATTTGATAAGGGCATATTTCAGAGACGTGGACAGTCTGTAGTAATCCCTCTTTTCAAAAAAGGTGATGTAAATGACCCTGGAAATTACAGAGGTATCTCAATTTGTGACGCAAGCAGTAAAATCTACAGCACAATTATTAACAATAGACTCCAA
>JADBJO010036641.1:5000-7500 GCA_016801955.1 Conus betulinus | reverse complement strand
AAAAAGAAAAAAAAAAGACGTGAAGTACGTAAAACTTTACGAACATTTCGCAGAGTTTGCGACAGTATTGTAAAAGGTGATGTTGACAATGATAGTAAAATGATATATTTGCAGACTGTCTGTGACTTCAAGGAGACAGTATAAAAAATCTACTTAGCGTTAAGAGGTCCGATCATAAACACTCAATTCTAGATACCCTTGTGAATAGTAGTGGCGATCCTAAACGTTTTTGGGGAACTGTTAAATCGGTTCTTATGTCTAAAGAATTAAAAACAAAATTCGATCACTTCTTATGTATGGTTTGATCATTTCAAGATGGTTTTAATAGTAATCTATCTAACGATACTGATTTACCAGATTTTGAAGAAACTTTTCAAACTAACTTGCCTGTAGGCACAAATTTGGACTGTGCTCCACTAGACAGAGTGATAGAGCAATGGGAAATTGAGGATGCTATAAAAGCTTTGAAATATGGAAAGGCATCTGGTTCCAATGGATTAAGTGGTGAGTTTAGTTTAATTAAAAAAAAAAGCCTCCTCTCAGGAAGTCATTGTATTTTTAGTTCAATACTTCAATAAACTGTTTTTGATTCTGGTAGTTTTCCTAAAAGTTGGTCTCAGTCTGTCATTCTACCTGTGTATAAAAAAGGGTGATCCTGATTGTCCTGACAATTGCAGGGATATTTCCTTGCTAGATATTGGAGGCAAGTTTTACAGTTATATCCTTAATAAAAGACTTACTGAATGGGTCGAAGATAATGATTTAATTGATTCATCTCCAACTGGTTTTAGACGAAATCATAGTACATTTGATCACATTTTTATCCTTCTGGCACTAATTCAAAAGCAGCTACTCAATCGAAGCAAGCTATACGTTGCCTTTATGGATTTCAAAAAGGCCTTCGACTTAGTTAACAGGCAGTACCTTTGGATGATATTAGAGAAGAAAGAAATCAGAGGTAAAATGTACAAAGCTGTCAAAGACATGTATGAAACTGTCAAAGCTAGTGTAAAAGTGAACAACCAGTGCACTGAACCATTTTTCTGTCCTCGTGGCCTTAGACAAGGAGACAACTGCATTCCAGTTTTATTCTTGCTATTTATTAATGAACTTGCAATTGATGTAACTAGAAATGGTAAACATGGTGTAAAGCTATCCCCAGATTTTATGGGAATTTTGATACTACTGTTTGTTGATGCTGTTCTGTTACTATCTTTCTCGGTTATTGGTCTGCAACGACAGCTGAATATTCTGAGGGATGCCTCGCATATAATTAATTTTTATCAGTTAGTTTAGATAAAACTAAAGTGGTCGTCTTTCGCAAAGGCGGTTACACTGCAGCGAGAGAGAGAAAAAATGGTTCTTTGTAGCAATAGGCTTGAAGTGGTCAATCAGTATAATACCTTGGTATCATTTTTTTCTCCTTCCTTCCCTCTCTTTCTCCTACGCTATGGAAGATAGAGCTGCGAAAGCAAAGAAAGGAGTTGTATGTATCTTAAAACTGCTGTGGTCCCTCGGTGAAAAGCATCCAAAAGTGTTCTTTAAATCATTTGATTGTCAAATCCTACCAATCCTAACTTACGGCTCTGAAGTTTGGGGATTGATTGCAAATCAGAATTTGATTGAAAACGTACACCTCTTTGCGTTGAAAAGATTGTTAAATGTTAGCGTTAAGACACCTAACGTCCTCGTCTATGGTGAATGTGGTAGATATTCTCTTTATGTTCATACTTATACAAGATGTGTTAAATATTGGTTGAAACTTTTGAGAATGTTATGAGTGTCTGCCTTTAAAATCTTATAAAAATGCTGTTAGCTCTTCATTATTATAAAAATCAGAACAATTGGGTTTCTGCCGTATGCTTTACTTTATACAAATATGGATTCGGACATGTATGGGAACACCAAGGTGTTCAAAATATTCATTTTTTTTTTTCTCAGAGAATTCAAGCAAAGGCTAATCGATTGTTTCACTCAAGGATGGGAGGCTCAGTGGAGAGATAAAAGTCGGTGTACATTTTATGCATCTTTCAAACCATCGTTTAGTACATATCAATACTTATTCGACCTAAAACAGAGTGTACTGGAAAAGACCTTAATCAGATTTAGACTAGGTGTTTCAGCATTACGAACGCATCGGTACCGATACTCTAATAATGTCTCCCCTAAGTGCCCATTTTGTGAGAGTGTCCCAGAAAGTGAACTTCATTTTATATGCGTCTGTCCCAAATACTCAAACGTTACAGAAAAATACATTCCTGTAAGTATTAAAATTATCCTTCTTCTTTCAGTTTATCGTTACTGATGTGTGTGACACTAAATGTATGTGCAGACTGGCAGCATATCTAACTGATGTATTTGAAATCCGTAATCTTGCTATTTCGTCTACAGGTTAGTATGGATGTTAATCATATTCATTGTTAATATAGTATCCTGACATGATTTCCCTTTGTAACCCCTCCCCTTGACATGGGCAGAAGGCCTGGCTCACTAAACATTT
>JADBJO010036640.1:0-2500 GCA_016801955.1 Conus betulinus | reverse complement strand
TGCATGTGTGCGTGCGTGTGTGTGTGTGTGTGTGTTTTTTTTTTTTTTTTTGAGTATGCAAGCGTACGTTGGTCACATGCATTTGTGTGTGCGTGTGTGTGTGCGTGCATGTGTGGTACGTGCGTGCGTGTGTGTGTGTGTGTGTGTGTGCGTGCGTGCGTGCTGCTTGTGTGTGTGCGTGTGTGTGTGCGCGCGCGCGCGCCTGTAGCTGTACGCTTGAAGGAGAGAGAGAGAAAAGAGAGAGAGAGAGAGGGTTATGAACACTGCAAGCCAAAATGAAAAGCATTAAGCATATAGGATAGGGCGCGAGGGACAAGTGCACAAATATATGATCATCTTCGCCCTTGCGGAGCTGTCCGGACTAACGTGCGTGAGCCCCTAATGCTGACAGCTGACCATAAGCTAACAGCACTGTACGCTCCCTTGCAGATGTAGCTTACTTAACGTGTTCATTCTTTTCCTCAGGCGCGCGCACGCCACGTGCTCTCAATCACACCAGTTCATGCTGTTTAGTAGCGGCATGCGATCTCTCTCTCTCTCTCTCTCTCTCTCTCTCTGTGTGTGCAGTTAAACGGTTTCTGACTATTCCGATTCATTCGTCTAAAAAAATAGATTACGATGAAACAGGAAGGTACTCTTTGTACATCAGATGGATCGTAAAGTGTGTTAGATACTGGGGTAAAGTAATACGGTTACCAGTAGCTAGACTGAGCAGGCAAGCCTACGACATGGCGCTGCAACGATGTGACTTAGAAAATGTTAACTGGGCCTCTAAGGTTAAGAAAGTGCCAGCAGAGAATGGGTTTGGAATAGTGTAGTTGAGCCAGGGATTCGGAAACGAAACCGTCTTTATGTCTGAATTCAAAGATAGATTAATTTCCTAATATAAACAAAACTGGCACAGCCAACTAGAAGAACATGATAAATAGTCCTGGTTCTTATCCTTCAAGCATAACTTGGTGGCAGAAAAAGTATTTACATCTAGTATTCAGTCGGTGGCAAGGAGGTATACATGCAAGATTTAGAAGCAGAACACTGGGACTAAATGCTAATAAAAAATGGTATCTAAATAATGGTGCTGCTGATGATTCATGTCCAATGTGTAATTATATTGAAATTAGAGAAGATGAGTTACATTTTTTGTTCACCTGTCCTGCTTATGGAAACATTAGAAAAAAAAATCAAGATTTTTTTATCATAACACAGTGAAGAGTCGAAACCTTAACAACGCTTTTCAAACAAGTGATGAAGCATTTTTAAGATGCGGGCAAAATATGTAACAGAAGCTGTAGACACGCGGAAGAAAACTGTGAATGAATAAAAGTTCAAAACACTGAAGGGATATCAGTTACAATTCATTATTATTGTTTAAAATACTTATTTGACCTCGAAGCGTAATGGTTCAAGTGATTGGTTTTTCATTATATCAAGCTAGATAAAGAATCTGTACAGAAAATATCTGTGACTCGGAACAAAAGGAGGATAAAGACATAAATGCGTGCGTGCAAGTCGATGGAAGATAGGATGGATCAGTGTGCGTATGTGAAGGGAATGGTTGTTATGTGAGAATAAGTTTTGTACAAGGGCATACACAAGAAACTCAAATGTGTGATGGAAATAATTTGGCTTAGTTTTGCTTTTGCAGTTTTGCAGTTTTGCTTTTGTTTTCTTGTCTTCTATGCAAAAAAGGCATTGTACCACCTTGAAAAAAAAAGTCTACTAGCCAATGTCCATAAAAGATGTCACTCACTCACTCACTCTCTCTCTCTCTCTCTCTCTCTCTCTCTCTCTCTCTCATAATACTGACCAAGGATGTGGTCAGAGGCACTGGCCCAATTATAATCAAAGGTGCATACAGTGGACGATACTATGACATGCATTCATTCATCGGCTGGGGAGGGAGGGGGGGGGTACATTACAGCGATCTTTACAGAAATGATATTTTTTTTATAAACCTTCGTTTTTTGTTTTTTGTTTTTTGTTGTTTTTCGGCGGATTTCATACCCAGTGCATTATAAACAATGAACATAGTTGGGATTAACTGACAAAAAGGTTTCGTAATAAAGACAACACGCTCTACATCGGGCTGCTGTAAGGATAGTGTGCGGGTGTTAATGCCGGGGGCATACGGACTGAATCATAATGACAGCATTGGTAGTAAACAGCAGAGCGGACCAGTCAGACTGCTGATACCTTTGATCTATATTGCCTGTTTTTTTTGAAGCATCTAAGCTAAGAGATTTACTGTCTCTCAGTCTAGTGATTTTTCTTTCGGTAATGGCAGAAGGTTTTTCGTTTGTTTTGTTGTTGCGTTGTTTGTTTTCGTTTTGCCATTTGCTCGCTGCCTAGGGACAGTAAATGGAAGGGTGGGGGTTGGGCATCGATGGATTATGATTTTAGCACGTGACAGTATCCCTGTAATTTATTTACGGCTTTTTATGTCATTCCATGTTGATCGGTTGTTTACCATTTCAAACTTCTCTCACTTATACTTGCATGG
>JADBJO010036639.1:7500-10752 GCA_016801955.1 Conus betulinus | reverse complement strand
CATCCCATGAAATTCCAAATAACCTATGTGCCAGACAGAATATCGTAGAAAACGAACACTGTCTGCAGTTTGTATACAGATAAATTGAATGAAGTTCACAAAGAAATATAGCTGGTATGCAAACTTGGGTCTGATGTATGGATCAAATGAAAAACTTTCGAAAAGTTGTGTTTTATTATTCGATGTGTTTCGTTAGGCAAAGTTACAATAAACGTGGATTAAAACTTACCTTTTATGGTGTGTGTGTGTGTGTGTGTGTGTGTGTGTGTGTGTGTGTGTGTGCGCGCGTGCGTGCGTGCGTGCGTGCGTGCGTGCGTGTGTGTGTGTGTGTGTAATGGAGTCTGTTCTTCCATCTTAAAGTTATCAGAACCATTGACAGGATGTTTTTTCTCTTCACATCTGCAAAATGATCGGAGCTATTACACTAACAAATATCTCTGTCCAGTCATGACCTTACTGTGCATGACCTGCTATACTGCTTATGGTCTTTGACGCTTTCTGAGAAATGGTGTCCTACATGTTAGTCTCTTCTCCTTCTTCTTTGAAGTGGAGGGAGAGAGAGGGGGGGGGGGGGGGGCGAGAAGAAGAAGAAGAACGAAAGGAGACAGACAGACAGACAGACAGAGAAGAGATGGAGTGAGTAAGTGAGAAAAAAGAGAGTTTGTGAGGTTTGAGAGACAGACAGAGAGAGAAAGAAAGAGAGACACAGGTAGAGTCAGAGAGACAGGGACAGAGAGACAGAGAATAAGAGACAAAGAATGAGAGAGACAGAGTCAGAAAGTGGATGTGAGAGAGACACAGAGAAGGGGGGGGGGGGGGGGGGAGACAGAAGAACGGGGAGGGAGAGAGAAAGGGGACACACACACACACACACACACACACACACACACAGGCAGAGGCATATGGACAGGTGGAGGGAGGCACAGAGAGAGAGAAAAGAGAGAGAGAAGAGAGAAGGAACACAGAGAGGAGAGAGAGAGAGAGAGAGAGAGAGAGAGAAAGGAACACAGACAGACAGAGAGAGAGAGAGAGAGAGAGAGAGAGAGAGAAGAGAGACACAGTGTTCTCCTCATTTCCATCATAGAACCATCAGTGTGTCCGGCCTTACCGTTCTCATCACACCACATCTGACACAGTAGACACGAGAGACAAAAAGTCATTCTGGGCATATATAGACCAAAGCCCTATAGACGTACACACACCTACATACATGTTCACATTAACAGGCAAATGACCAAGGATCACAAACTTGTCCCATGATGACATCTCATGGACTGCTCCCAGTGGACTGTCGGTGTTGGGAGCGACTCACTGGGTGTGTGTGTGTGTGTGTGTGTGGGGGGGGGGGGGGACAGGGTGAGCGGTGGTAGAAATGCCACTGGAGGACATGGAAGAGTAGAGAGACAGGTGAGCATAACCGCAGATCCACACCCAGTCTGCGCTCAATTTGAGGCGATCGATGCTTGTTCGTTCTTTTCAATGTCTTGAATGTTTTTGTTTGTTTGTTTTGTCTAGCCTGAAGAAGACCAAAGAGGTCGAAACGCGTCGTGTTTTATCTTGCAGTTTATTTATTATCTCTTTTGTTCGGCGGAATAGTAATTTTTTTTTCTTTTTTCGTTTGCAGTTACCTCACTTGAAAGTAAAAATTTCACAGGTTCGTTCTTGTCTTACATTACATCTTTTTATTAAGATAGGTTTTAATGGTGTGTGTGTGTGTGTTTTTTTTCTTCTTCTTCTTTTTATTTATCAATTTTTTTCGTCATTAAATTTGCAGTGATTTGTTAAAAGGGAGCCACCATTTGATCCAAATCGGCCCCAAAAACCTATATATTTCCACAAAATTATATTCAAATCACTTTCTTGGTTTTTCGCATCATCATCTCTGTTATAATCTTGGTTCAAAGCCACACAAAAGTTCGATGGGTTGATATCTAAGCTACGTCCGATCTTCCCGCTAAGTTTGGTTAAAAGTGGTCGTATAGTGTTTGTGTAATCTTCCTGACAAACAAACTAACAAATTTTAATGGGGAAATATTTCATATACAAATGTAGAATTAATATGATGAAATCTAACCTAATAATGTTTCTAAAAGAAACTATGTTACAGACATAAAATTGAGAAACATATGTACTCGATGGAGATGAACTGTGCAGAATACGGGATAAAATGGTTTCCATATATAACATTAATACAAGAATAATGTTAATAATGCATAGAATATAATTCCCTTTGTTTTGCATGTTGTCCGCGACCTTGGGAATTAAATGGAACAATATGACTGTTTATGTAAACGTATTTTCTCTAAATGTCATGATTATCTATGAGGACATTATGTGACATGCTACATGACTTTGATGTTTGTAAATACTGTCGCTGCTGTCCAGTGAAATACTTTCTTTATGTGTGCCTATTAAAAATAAACCAAACAAACCAAACAAACAAACAAATACAGAGCAATGGACGTAGGTGAAAAAATACGTCTTTGGCAGCGGCAGCAGGCAAACATGGAACGCGACATCCAGATCATAGGTACCAAAACAGTACTGAACAGAAGGAAACAGAAGGATGGTGGAGGAGAAATACTCGTTTGGTCTTCAGAAAGGGAGCTAAACTGAATCTCCAAAATTCACAAACATTCCGTGTGCATTACATTGCACTACACAAGGGGGAGATCAATGTGTTGGCAGTGTCAAAGATTTCATCATAGAGTGTAAGGAAAGGGTAACTGATTATGGCGGCAGAGCCGGCAATTTCACGTTGATACTTGTGGCAGAATTTCTACTTATACAAACTTCAAAACTGATGGACCATAGAACCTTATTTTCTCAAGTGATAAACAGACATGCAAATTACATTATGACAGGATTTCAGATTGGTGTGTCTTACGTAGTCAAAACACTTTAAGATATAGAAAACAAACAATAGCTCAATACGTTCCATATAAGTCAGCTATTGAGTATGAAACACATTTTATACTGTATGTCATCCTGAATTGAAGCCAATCATTTCTCAGGTAATTCTCCTCTGATATTATGATTATCCTAGAGGTTTCAGGTTGCCCTTATGGGTAGCATCTAGAAGCCAGTGAGCGATCAGAAACGCTGGTCGTGTGTTCATACAGAAATCTCTCTCTCTCTCTCTCTCTCTCTCTCTCTCTCTCTCTCTCTCTCTCTCTCTCTCTCACCCGGTACGTCCGTCAGTCCATCTCTCTCTCTCTCTCTCTCTCTCTCTCTCTCTCTCTCTCTCTCTCT
>JADBJO010036638.1:0-10754 GCA_016801955.1 Conus betulinus | reverse complement strand
GGGGGGGGGGGTGGTCGGCCGGGGGGGGCCGGGGGAAGGGGGGAGGGATGTTGACTGTTATCTAGCAGTGTTTTTCTCTTTATTGAACATCCCTTAATTTTTTCCTTGGACCGTTTGCTTGAGTAAACATTTTAAAAAAAGAAAAGAAACACAGTTTTGCGTAAATAAAAAAAAAAAAAAGCAACTGGACGTGGTAAGGTTAGAGGTCTCTAACCTGATGAAAGCGACATTTTGTGTTCTTCAATATTCGGTACCCTTTACAGTAATTGCGCCCCTTCACCTCCCCTTCCTTCCCATCCCAACGGGTTACAAGGAATAAATTGCGAATGGTTGAGTAATTCTAACTTATTTGTATTCGAAGAGATGATCTGCCCCCCCCACCCCCCCACCCCATACTCCCCCCTATCCTCTCCTTCGTTTCAATGTCTTCACAGTCACCCAAACACATGGTACAGGATATTCTCCGACCTTCTCCGCCGGCCAACCAAAACCAAACAAAAAATCTGACGTGACTTAATCAGGTCGGTCAGAAGCGGACAAAAAAATTGAACAAAATCCTTGAATTCTCACTACGTCACTAAGTCACTATACTGGATGAGTTCCATATACGACTGTATAAAACTCTACGAAGCGTTCCTATTGAGCGGGCTTCTTGAGGTAGCGGATCTGTTTGAACGGGTGAGACAATGTGTCTCTATAGGTCCACCCTGAGGCTTCTCGCTTCTTTCTGCGTATTCCTGAATTAACTATCGTACAACGAAAAGAAGGTCTGACTGTCGTGGCACATTCTTGTGTGTGTCGTGTGAGAGCAGAGAGAGATGGATGAGTGGAGAAGTACCGACGATTTCGTCGCGGGAGGCTGGGGAAAGACGAACGATCGTGGAAGGAAGCCAAGGTAGGTGTGCGTCTAGTATCTGTCTGTTAGTCCACTTTGTTCCCACTTCTGGCAGGCCTGTCGGCACGGTACGGACATGTTTTCGCTTTCTCTCCTGTCTGTCTGTCTGTTTCTTTTTCGTTTTTGTCTGTCTGTCTTCTTCTATCTGTATAAGTTTGTCTTGTCTTGTCTCTCTTCCGCTGTGCTTTTGCCGTGTATACACCCCGATTGTCTTTCCCCCCCATCCCAGAATGCCCCCCCCCCCCCCCCCCCAACCCCCCGGGGCGATCACGTGGAGTTTGGGTATGCTGATTCTGCTGTTAGAAAATTCCAGCCATAACGAACGACAAAAGTCCCTGTTTAAAGTCTTCCCCCCACTGGATTAATTTTATTCAGTCACAATAACAGTAGATAATCCATTTGATGCAGAACACAAGAGAAGAAGAAAGACAAAAACCTCAGCAGTTACTGTCAGACGACAGTGGCTATCTCAAAGTGCACATCATATATACGTCATAAATAAAATAATCAAAAACTATGACGCGTAACATTAATCTTGACATAAGCTGTTCGATTACATTCAACACCCCACTTAATCGATACACAATTAACTTAAAGTCCTAATATGTCTACACCATCAATCATTCTACGTACCATGCCATGGTTGCAGGCAATCAATAAGGAATTCGCATATCCATCTGCGTTTCCCCTCCCACAATGGCATCAGCCCATTGGGCTTTCCCAACAATCACTAGGCACAGTCCAGTCCATTGTTTCCACCAATGAAGGCATACCCCCATGGTCAGTTTTTTTGTTCTCCCACTCATCCAATCATTCTACTCTTGTTAACCAAAACAAGAAAAGATCTGAATTCACTACTCAACTGAGTTTTCAATGATGGGCTGTTGGTCATTAAGCAGCAATCATGTTTGTTCAGTTTGGACAATACACTTGGGAGAACACGCACTTTGCACCTCGATTGACCTCCCTTCTGACTTTCTCCCTGAGAAAGTCATTATGAATGTCGATAGTGCCTTCTTTTCCTCGATCTCGGTGTGGGCAGTCCAGAACATCCCTGCGTTTTCTGTTTTACAGACCACTAGCTCCTCCCCCCCCTCTGGGTCATCTTTGGTGTCTGTCATAGATCAAAGACCCTGCTGACCTTGTGTCCCCCCCAATTCCATGTTCATTCAGGAAAATGATTCAGGTACAAACTTTCTTGGTAAGCTAAACCATAAGCAATACTAGCTTGCAATGCTGCAAGAGAACAATGCAACAAGGGTTTGACTCTTCCTTCTCCCTACCCAAGAACAGGGCAACTCGGTGGAACGTTTCATTCGGGATTGGAAACCCAATGAACAGACAAGAAGTTACCCGCCTAGTACTGCATTATCATCAGCATTAGAAGAACATATCCGCATCCCTGTAGTTCTAGGTAGTTTTACCCGTGGTACGTTTCTTTTGGTACAACTCATAGTGTTATTGTGACTTTGAGGAATCGAAAACAAATGCTTGGTGCTGAGACCGCGACCCAGGGACCTTGAAGTGGATTGAGGATGATAGGGATAAAATGGGACAACACAGGAAGAGATTGGACTTGTGGAAAATCAGAAATAGATCAGGAACATAAAACCTTTAAGAATTTAGCCCCCCGGCCCCTCTCCCGGATGAGAAAGTTACAGTCAGTGTTGTGATCAGTCCCTTGATTGGTGTCTGAGGTTATGGGGAATCCCTTAGGTGTACCATTTAGACCATGCTTCTATCTTAAAGCAGTTTGAATTTGTGCTTATGGTGAATCTTAAACGCTTCATTTGTAAATCCTAGTAGCTTAACCATACGACAAACTTCAGTCTTTGTTGCTACAGAGAATTTTGACGTAAAATGCAAGAGGATAATATTGTGCACAAAAATATATCATAACACACAAGAAGAGAGACTGTTGTTGGTAAACAATTTCAGAGATTGACGATATTCGCGAAAATGTGCAGAGTATAGAGTTAACGTAAGGTTTAATTGTTAAAGTGTTTTGACTTGATAAATAAGGGTCATGAATAACGGGCGGGCGGTTTGCCAGCTGAGTAACCTAAGTAGCGAAGTGATGTCTGACGTCTAGCAGTAGGGACGGAGCACCGTTTATGATTTGTGTTGTGAGCTCTATTGTCCGTGAACAATTTCTCTCTGCTTTCTGTTCGGTTCTTGCTTTCTTTTTTTGTCTTTCCACTTCCTTTCGCATCTCGGTATGTGCTTTTGCTTTGCGTTTGCTTTGACCTTGTTTCTCGATCTATATTTATTTCTTTCTCTACACGACACGTGGCCCCCAGATTCGTGCCAAACCTGTTTGCTTCTGTTTCCGTCTCATCTTTTCCTGCCTTTATTTCTCCTCACATTGTTAGCAGCTTTTTTTGCCTTTTTTTCGCCGTTGACACAATGCATTGAGGTACGCAGTTTTGACATCCATCTGATGTAAAAATCAAATCGTTTTTCAGCCGCAATTTGCATCAGAGTACGTACTGAAGTCATATTAGCAGTAGGTGCAAAGGTATCAGTATAATCAACGCCTTCTTTCTGACTGAAACCTTTTGCGACATACCTAGCTTTGTAGGACTTTGAACCAGTCGCATTCTCTTTGATTGTGTAAACCCATTTTCCCCCCCTGTTTGCCTACCCTCCGGAAGAGCCGTCAGAGTGTAAGGGTTATTTTCCTTCAAAGAGTTCATTTCATCATCCATTGCCCTGTTTCCAGCAATGAGAATCCTCTGAGCCCACTGCTTCCTGATAACTCTTTGGAAACGAGGACATCTTATAACAATAATCCACGTTTGTCATAACTTGATCATCATCATCATCAAACTGCGTTTCATAATCTTTCAAGTGGTTAGGGGGTTTTCTCTGCCTTCTCGGATACCTGTGACCTTGACCTTCTTTAACCAAAGGTTCATTTTTAGACACATTACATAGAGCATTTCTGTGACCTTGACCTACAGTACACTCTGACTGCTCTTCAGGTATGGGTTGACTGACAGAAGGAGGTCTCATCATCATCATCACACCACCATCATCTAAAGAGTTCTCTGTCTGTGTACCCTGGTCATTCACATCGACTCTGTCTGGCTTATCTGACACAAAATGCACAACACGACATTTCATCACTTTGCCACTTTCAGGGTAATACACAAGGTATGCAGGACTGTAACCATCATATCCTACAAAGATACCCTTAGTGCATCGTGAATCAAGTTTGCGCTTGAGCTGGGAATATGCATAGCACTCTGTTCCAAAAATTCTCATGTTTGAGATGTTTGGTTTTCGACCAGTCAAACCTTGGTATGGAGTTTGGTTTATCCTTGCATTGTAACATCGGTTACGATTGTACACAGCAGTGTGCACAGCATATGGCCACATCTCTTTTGAAGGTTCTTTTGAATCAGCATGCATCTTCCATCTCAAAAATAGTGCGCCATTTCCTCTCAGCTGCCCCGTTTGGTGTGTGTGGGGGGGAGTAGGAGCTGAGGTTTCATGCCTTATCTGATTTTTCCTGAGGATTTCTTTAAACTCCCTTGAGGTAAACTCAGAACCGTTATCAGATCTAATGGTTTTCACCTTGCCAAAAGGTGCAGAATCAGCCAGAAACTTTTCTGTGGCTTTGATCGTTTCACTTTTGCATGTCATGAAATACACAAATGACGCATCAGAATAATCATCTGTGATGTGATGGCATACTTGAAACCTTCATGGATGCTGGTGTGACCGGTCCAGCAAGATCAGTGTGCACTAACTTTAGAGGACAAGTTGCACGAGTGCGTGTTGTTTTGCTGATGTTGTTGTCATTTTGCCCATGACACATGTTTCACAATCATGCTTACCCTTGCCTGTAATTTTCATGCCATCAACAACACCTTCTAGCTTCAAACACATCAGAAAAATTACAGTGACCTAGAGTTTGATGCCAGACATTCAAATCCTGTGTTAAACTAACATTATCAACATCACATTCCTCTCTGAGACAGTCTTGAGGTAATACAATCTACCTGCTTTTCGATTTTGAAATTTGGCTTCACCTTCATACACAAGGCTTGCTGTTTCAGGTTCAAAATATCACACTCGCACCTTTGTTTGTCGCTGCCTGAACAGAGAATATGTTCTGTGGAAAAGTAGGTACATACAATGCATCATTCAGAGTAAGACTGACTAGATTTCCACTGACATCTTTGACAGTTACATGTGCGGTACCTCTTTGCTTTGCTAGATTGTTTTTGCTTTCACCATTCGCAAACTCGATGAAATGGTCCTCTGGTTTGAAAGAATTTTCAAACGAGCTGAACAAAGTCTTGTCATTGAGTAGATGGCTTGTAGCACCACAATCAACTAGTAACTTGGTAGGGTTTTCTTATCTCCTGTCTGCTCCCTTCGTTCATCTTGAAGAGAAAAGAATGTTCTGGATCTGGATCAGTGGAGTCAGGATTGTCGCTCACAGTGTTGGCTCCCTCCTTTACCCCTTTACCGCTAGTCTTGCTTTTATGACGGCAAGCTTGGTCGGTGTGTGATGCATTTTGCAATGACTACACCACATTTTCTTCTTCTTGCAATCACGTTGAAGATGTCCGTAAGTTCCACATTTGAAGCATTGACGTAATTCACGATTGCTGTCAGACGATTTGTGCTTCATTTTCAGAAGTGAATCTTGACCCATGGCTGCTGACACTCGAGACTTCTCCCGTCTCCTCAAAGCTGCAGAGAGAAACTTTAAATTCGCTGAAGTCATGTTTCTCTTGGGACTGAGTGACAACAGTGACAAATGACTGGAACGATTCTGGTAGCCCCTTCACAACCATCGCTATTAACAAACTATCACTCACTGTCTCTCCAGCACTTCTCAGGGCGATTGCAGCTGCTTCTGCACGGATGATGTAATCTGTCACTGTCTCTGATGGTTTCATCTGCAGGCTTGTCAGTTCTGTGTAAAGACTGATAATTCTCGGTGTAGACGAGCCTGCATAATGCTGCCGAAGAATTCTCAGAGCTTTTCTTCCATCGTCTGCTGCATCATGCATTACAAGTGACAAACTTTTGTCGTCTATGAGCTGAACAAGTTCAGCAAAGCTTCTTCATTTTTATCTACATCAATTGTCCACTTTAGTCACTGGATTAATTTATTCAGTCACAATAACAGTAGATAATCCATTTATGCAGAACACAAGAGGAAGAAGAAAAACAGCAGTTACTGTCAAGACGACGTGGCTATCTCAAAGTGCACATCATATATACGTCATAAATAAATAATCAAAACTATGACGTAACATTAATCTGACATAAGCTGTTCGATTACATTCAACACCCCCACTTAATCGATACAACTTAAAGTCCTAATATGTCTACACCATCAACATTTAGTCCATGCATGGTTTCAGCAATCAATAAGGCATAGTCCATGGTTTCCAGCAATAAGGCATAGTCCATGGTTTCCAACAATAAGGCATAGTCCATGGTTTCCAACAATAAGGCACAGTCATGTCACACCCTATCCAATCATTGTCTTTATTTAACCAAACAGAAAAGATCTGAATTTCAACAACTGAGTTTTCAATGATGGCTTGGTCATTATATCAGCAATCATGTTTTCAGTTGGACAATACTTGAGAACGACTTTGCCACGCTTGACCTCATTTCTGATGAAATGGTATTTGATGTCAATGTGCTTCGATCTTTGCCTATTCACTGGGTTGTGTGCAAGAACAATAGCTCCTGGTTTGTCTTCATAGATCAAAGACCCTTGACCTTGACCTTGGTTAATACCCATGTCCTTCAGAAACTGATTCAGGTACAAACTTTCTTGTACTGCTAATGCTAAAGCAATATACTCAGCTTCGCAAGTAGACAATGCAACAACGGGTTGCTTCTTCGATTTCCAAGAAATCGGTGGACCGTTTTCATTCAGGGAGAAACAATGGTTTTCACCTTGCCAAAAGGTGCAGAATCAGCCAGAAACTTTTCTGTGGCTTTGATCGTTTCACTTTTGCATGTCATGAAATACACAAAAATGCGCATCAGAATAATCATCTGTGAATGTGATGGCATACTTGAAACCTTCATGGGATGCTGGTGTGACCGGTCCAGCAAGATCAGTGTGCACTAACTTTAGAGGACAAGTTGCACGAGTGCGTGTTGTTTTGCTGATGTTGTTTGTCATTTTGCCCATGACACATGTTTCACAATCATGCTTACCCTTGCCTGTAATTTTCATGCCATCAACAACACCTTCTAGCTTCAACACATCAGAAAAATTTACAGTGACCTAGAGTTTGATGCCAGACATTCAAATCCTGTGTTAAAACTAACATTATCAACATCACATTCCTCTGAGACAGTCTTGAGGTAATACAATCTACCTTGCTTTTCGATTTTGAATTTGGCTTCACCTTCATACACAAGGCTTGCTGTTTCAGGTTCAAATATCACACTCGCACCTTTGTTTGTCGCTGCCTGAACAGAGAATATGTTCTGTGGAAAGTAGGTACATACAATGCATCATTCAGAGTAAGACTGACTAGATTTCCACTGACATCTTTGACAGTTACATGTGCGGTACCTCTTTGCTTTGCTAGATTGTTTTTGCTTTCACCATTCGCAAACTCGATGAAATGGTCCTCTGGTTTGAAAGAATTTTCAAACGAGCTGAACAAAGTCTTGTCATTGAGTAGATGGCTTGTAGCACCACAATCAACCAGTAACTTGGTAGGGTTTTATATCTCCTGTCTGCTCCCCTTCGTTCATCTTGAAGAGAAAAGAATGTTCTGGATCTGGATCAGTGGAGTCAGGATTGTCGCTCACAGTGTTGGCTCCCTCCTTTACCCCTTTACCGCTAGTCTTGCTTTTATGACGGCACGGCTTGGTCGGTGTGTGATGCATTTTTGCAATGACTACACCACATTTTCTTCTTCTTGCAATCACGTTGAAGATGTCCGTAAGTTCCACATTTGAAGCATTGACGTAATTCACGATTGCTGTCAGACGATTTGTGCTTCATTTTCAGAAGTGAATCTTCACCCATGGGCTGCTGACACTCGAGACTTCTCCATCTCCTCAAAGCTGCAGAGAGAAACTTTAAATTCGCTGAAGTCATGTTTTCTCTTGGGACTGAGTGACAACAGTGACAAATGACTGGAACGATTCTGGTAGCCCCTTCACAACCATCGCTATTAACAAAACTATCACTCACTGTCTCTCCAGCACTTCTCAGGGCGATTGCAGCTGCTTCTGCACGGATGATGTAATCTGTCACTGTCTCTGATGGTTTTCATCTGCAGGCTTGTCAGTTCTGTGTAAAGACTGATAATTCTCGGTGTAGACGAGCCTGCATAATGCTGCCGAAGAATTCTCAGAGCTTTTCGTCCATCGTCTGCTGCATCATGCATTACAAGTGACAAACTTTTGTCGTCTATGAGCTGAACAAGTTCAGCAAAAGCTTCTTCATTTTTATCTACATCAATTTCTTCACCATCGTCTGCCAGTATCACATCTTTTAGCTTACGAGGTTTCATATAAGCTAAGAATTTCACCTCCCAGTGATCATAATGTCTCTCGTCGCCGTCGAAAAACAGTTTGCCTCGTGTACTGGGCCCATAACCTGTTAGAATTTCCGCCATAACGAACGACAAAAGTCCACTTTAGTCACTGGATTAATTTATTCAGTCACAATAACAGTAGATAATCCATTTATGCAGAACACAAGAGGAAAGAAGAAAAACAGCAGTTACTGTCAAGACGACGTGGCTATCTCAAAGTGCACATCATATATACGTCATAAATAAATAATCAAAACTATGACGTAACATTAATCTGACATAAGCTGTTCGATTACATTCAACACCCCCACTTAATCGATACAACTTAAAGTCCTAATATTACACCATCAACATTTAGTCCATGCATGGTTTCAGCAATCAATAAGGCATAGTCCATGGTTTCCAGCAATAAGGCATAGTCCATGGTTTCCAACAATAAGGCATAGTCCATGGTTTCCAACAATAAGGCACAGTCATGTCACACCCTATCCAATCATTGTCTTTATTTAACCAAACAGAAAAGATCTGAATTTCAACAACTGAGTTTTCAATGATGGCTTGGTCATTATATCAGCAATCATGTTTTCAGTTGGACAATACTTGAGAACGACTTTGCCACGCTTGACCTCATTTCTGATGAAATGGTATTTGATGTCAATGTGCTTTGATCTTTGCCTATTCACTGGGTTGTGTGCAAGAACAATAGCTCCTTGGTTGTCTTCATAGATCAAAGACCCTTGACCTTGACCTTGGTTAATACCCATGTCCTTCAGAAACTGATTCAGGTACAAACTTTCTTGTACTGCTAATGCTAAAGCAATATACTCAGCTTCGCAAGTAGACAATGCAACAACGGGTTGCTTCTTCGATTTCCAAGAAATCGGTGGACCGTTTTCATTCAGGGAGAAACAACAATACCCCGAAGTACTGCGCCTATCATCAGCATTAGACGCCCAATCCGCATCACTGTATCTTATGAGTTTTAACTCTGTGGTACTTTTCTTGTAACACAACTCATAGTTTATTTGTGCCTTTGAGATATCGCAACACATGCTTGGCTGCGACCCAGTGACCTTGAAGTGGATTAGAGAGATGCTGGGATAACATGGTAATCACCCAGCAGATATCTGGCCTTGTTGCAATCATGACATAGATCAGGCACCCTACAATTTCACGATATTTGCGGTGATCAACAGGTTCAGTGTTTTCGTACTCCATCTTCTGTTCTGATGGGGTACCCCTAGGTTTACATTCAGACATGTCATATCTTTCAAGCAGTTTTTGAATGTAACGCCTTGGTGCATCTTAACACCATCCATCCTTTTGCTCAAAATCAATGCCTAGGAAATACGACAACTTTCCCATGTCTTTCATTTTGAACCTATCAGAGAACATTTTCTTCGTTTTGCAAGAGGTCATTATTGTTTGCACCAACAATAATATCATCAACCCACACAAGAATGACAGTCATGCCATCGTCTGTCTGTTTTGTGTACACACAATTATCAGAGGGACTTTGAACGAACTCATTTTCAGCCAGAAAATGTGCAGCAAACTGGTTCCAATTCCTACCTGATTGCTTTAACCTGTACAAGGATTTTTTTCAATTTGTACACAAGTTTTTCACCTTTTTGACCTTTGACTTCATAACCTTCAGGTTGCTCCATGTAAATTTCACAATCAATGTCAGCATAGCCGCCGTGGCGAGTGGTTAGCGTCGCGGACTCCCGGCTGGGAGGTCGTGTTTTTCTGCCCCGACCGGCTCCTACCCAGAGTTGGTTTGCTGCGGACTCAGTTGGGAAGACTGGGACCACACAGTCGAGTTTCATCCACTTAATGGATGCGTTTCTGAGAGTGTTGCTCAAATTTCCTGACCAACACTGCAGGTGCCTGTATCTCTCGGGCATGGTTGACGCCGGGATATATTATGAAAGGAAGCGTAGAGTACAGCCCTGTCATGTAGTCTCAGACCGAAATGGAAATCCGTAGCATCATCAATTAATCATCCTCATTCTCATCGATCGATCAGCATAAAAAAAAAAGTCTCAAATTCTGTGGCCCTTCATGCCCTGCTCTCATGGTGACCTCAGTTTCGATGTCCTCTCCACGTCTGTGGCCTTGGTTTGGTTCCGTCGGGGTCACCGGTATCGGCGAGTCCATGGGGCTGTCGTTGGACGGACGTGGTGGCGCCCTCCGGAGGGAGAGCTCACTCACGCCGGCTCCGCGACTAAGCAATTATTGTCGTCAGTAGGGGGCTTAGTAGGTGGTGTCCTGCGTATGTAGATCAGAACAGGCGCCACTGAACACCACGAAGTGAC
>JADBJO010036637.1:7500-10755 GCA_016801955.1 Conus betulinus | reverse complement strand
TGCTACAAGTAGTGGCCGTGACGGAAAATTATTAAGAGCACGGAGGGGATTAAGGAGAGTGCGCGCGTGTTGTGGCTAGAAAGGCCGAGGAACCCGAGGGTGCCAAAGGAACACAGCCAAACCTCACAATCTGGCCGTGTGGGTAAAACGCCGATAACGACGAAAACGGGTTATGATCGGTATAACCACGAACTCGGACACAACGACGATCGCCAAAAAAGGAAGCAAAAATGCTAGAAATGCTATGGTAGCCCCCCAATCACGCTCACACAGTTTTTTCATAGTTGTAATAAGGGTTTAGCGCAAGCCACAGTGAATGAGTCAAACCGACATGCGAACACAAAGCAATATTCTCGTACACAAAGGCAAACAGTACAGCCGAGATAGGAGCAACAAGATTATCTTGCTTGGGCGACAAAGTTTGTACATTTTTTCCGTGGCAAAGCACGAGAGTGCTCTCAACTGCTAGCGTGTTACTACCGAAAAAGGAAAGTGCTTTTACGCTGCCTGACCCACGTCGAAAAGGGGGGAGCTGTTTTTTGGCTCATGCCTGACATGCGTTAAGACGTTGTTCTGCTTCTGCGGAAAATACCGGACATAATCGCACTCCGCCACAATTACCTTAGGTCCCAATAAGACCTTTTGCATCAGATATTTAGCTCTCATTCTTGAAACCACTTGAATTCGACTTGCCATTCACAGTATACCATGTGCTACAGGTGTAAGTGACATTTTTTTTCCATTGACAACCGTTACAAGCTCTGGAGTGACGGTGGGTGGCTGGGGTCTGACTGACCAGGACAGAAAATGCAGAAAAGTGAAGATGGTTTGTTAACATTAAAAAGACACTGGATGACCTTATTTGTACACCACACACACACACAAACACACACACACACACACACACACTTAATGCGCGCACGCACACACACAAAGACACCACACAACACACACACACACACACACACACACACACACACACACACACATACACACACGCGCGCGCGGCGCGCGCGCGTGCAAACACGTGTATGCTCGCGCATGGCAGCATGCAATCACAACACACACACACACACACACACACAAACACACACACACACAAACACACACCACCACCACACACTAACATACACACACACATGCGCGCGCGCGCTAAACACGTGTATGCTCGCGCATGGCAGCATGCAATCACACACACACACACACACACACACACACACACACCACACACACACACACACACACACACACACACACACACACCACACACAAACACACACCACCACACACACACACACACAAACTCTCAGTCTTTTGGCGCATACTGGTGTAAAAAGGTGTGATGATCGGCTAGCATATGTACGAAGTGATCAATTTATGTGCGCGTGTGGTGTGTGTGCTAGCATCTCCTTCTTCCTTCGTCAGCTCACTGTGCTTGCTGATCGTTCATCTCAACAGACTGCGGTGTGTTTGTGGTGTGCACTTGGATTTCCTCCTTCTCCTTCAGTGCAGCGTGCTTGCTGATCGTTCAGCTCAACAGACTGCAGTGTGTGGTTAATGTGTGAATGGTGCTGTGGTGATTTCCCCCACATTTCTCCTTTGACCTGGATTACGTTGTTCTTCATAATGATACTTCAATTGCTTCGCCATGCACTAAACTATGGTTGGCCAGCCTTTGAGTGATCTCCACTGATGTGTGTGTGTGCGTGTGTGTGTGTGTGTGTGTGTGTGTGTGTGTGTGTGTGTGTGTGTGTGTGTGTGTGTGTGTGTGTGTGTGTGTGTGTGTGTGTGTGTGTGTGTGTACTGTCTGTTCTTTTTACTATGGCCTGTTCTTTATCTGCTTCAGACAAAGCTCAAAATAAGTTTAAACCCACTCTGGGTATCATTCAAAAACCTTTTTCATGTGGTATTGCAGAATTGGCTACTTGGAGAAATGTTCTCTTGTTCCATCACTCTGTTATTGTTAATGAAGATGTATCGTTCAAATGCTTGACTGGACCAGTTTAGTTCTATTTTGACTTCATCAACCACAGTTCTGGCTGTGCCTCCTCCATCCTCCATGGCTAAATCAGTTTTCCGTGTTTTCTTCAAAGCCAAAACGTCTGTGACTTTGATTCTTTGTTTCACTGTAAAATCAAGTGGTACACCCACTTTATCAAGGCAATGTCAAGGCAATCAAGTGGTACACCTACTTTGTCAAGGCAATGTCAAGGCAATGATTGTACAGAGTGGGATGCCAAGGAATGTGTGTGTGTGTGTGTCTCAGATTAGTTAGTCAAAGTTTCCCAAAGCCTTGTCTGATATTTCTTTTAGTGAGAAGACATTAAATTGAGGAACAGCACACACACGCACACACACACACACACACACACACACTGACGACAACACCAAGTGAAAAAAAAAAATTAATCTATGCAAACACTGAACAGTAGTGATGGAAGGGTGTGTATGTATGTGTGCGTACATGTGTGTGTATGTGCGTGCTTGTGTGTTTTTGCATGTGTGTGCGTGTCTGTGTGTGTGTGTGTGTGTGTGTGTGTGTGTGTGTGTGTGTGTGTGTGTGTGTGTGTGTTTCCACGCAGTAAAGGAAAAGAGTGTGGGTAAGCGACCAAGCGAGAAAGAGAGACAGAAAGAGAGAGTGCAGGAAAAGGGCGAGAATGCATGTACCTTTTGGACTGACGCTGTGTGATTTCTCCGATTCACACCAGGAGTAATTTCAAACATGCAAGAGAACTTGTTTTGTTGTCGTTCAAAGAAGAGACAAAGGTGTACATCTGTTCTTTTGCATCAGATATTTCAGCTCCATTCTTGAACCACTTGAATTCGACTTTGCCATTCACAGTATACCATGTGTTACAGGTGTAAGTGACATTTTTCTCATCGACAACCGTTACAAGCTCTGGAGTGATGGTGGGTGGCCGGGGTCTGACTGCAGGACAGAAATGCAGAAAATGAAGATGGTTCATTAACATTAAAAGACACTGGACTGACCTTATTTGTACACACACACACACACACACACACACACACACACACACACACACACACTAACTAATGTGCGCACACACACACACACAACACACACACACACATACACTTACGCACGCGCGCGCGCGCGCGTGCAAACACGTGTATGCTCGCGCATGGCAGCATGCAATCACACAAACACACACACACACACACACACACACACACACACACACACACACACACTAACATACACACAAACATGCGCGCGCGCGCGCTAAAACGTGT
>JADBJO010036636.1:5000-10756 GCA_016801955.1 Conus betulinus | reverse complement strand
TTGCAAAACATGAGAAAGTGCCACTAAACAATTCTATCAAATAACAAAATTTGAAAAGAAAGATGATAAAGAACAAAAAAAAGAAAAATTGTAAAATCAAAATCAGAAGCCATGTGAATAGTCCCCTGGATCCAGTGACATGACGGGGGCATTACAACTCAGAAACATCCATGAAACTAGAAAATCCGTGCGAACAAACTATGGAATAGTTCCCTGGAAATGCACATTAAACACGCGCCCCCCCACTCCCCCCCCCCCCCCCCCCCCTCCCCCCCTCCCCAAACCGCTGTTGTATTTCCTACCCTCCACCCTTCCTCCACTAATTCCCTTCAGTTTCAATCAGTACAGATTGCTGCGTGTGCTGTGTATTCTCAAAACTTCACTGAATGCCAGAGTTTCCCTGTCACATATCGCTTAATCAGGCAGAGGGCCATGCCTTGTCGAGTACCACCTGTTATGTGACAGCCCTGTGTACTACAAGGATGCGCCTACCTACAATACCACCTGCTGATGTGATGCGCACATGCTGTCCCTTCACAGACGGGAAATCATAGTCTTGGTCATGACACTCTGCATCTGTCTTCTGCTGTGTTGCAGTGTGACTGTGTGTGTGGGTGTGTGTGGTGTGTGTGGTGTGTGTGCGTGCATGCCCAATAGTGTGTGGTGTGTGTGTGTCGTGTGTGTGTGTGCGTGTGCTGTGTGGAGTGCCTGCTGTGTGCTGTTTGTGTGGAGCTGTGTGCATGCGTGTGTGGTGTGTCGTGTGTGTGTGTTGCGTGTGTTGATGTGTGTGTCAGTGGTGTGTGTGGTGGGTGTGTGATGTACCCAAGCATGTGTGTGATTGTATGTGTACAGCCTGCCTGTGTTTGTGTGTGTATCTATTTGTGCTCACTATGGCATCCATGGAATGACATTCACTAAGATCTTATGAGTGTAATTCTTCTACGACCTTGATGCCCACCCAGAGGGATAACTGGGGGGTGTCGGGGGCAATCGGCGGGGGGGGGGGTGGGGCGCCGGGGCTGTCAGGCCCTTGGGGCGGTGGGTGTTGGTGCGCATAAACAGCGTCAGCAACAGCCTGGCTTGACTATGTGCACACTGTGGAACTGGTACTTCTCTCAAACATCACCTGGAACAAGACACGGAGAGGAAATCCGGGTTCACACCTTGTCAACAAACATTTTCCCAAGCCACAAACACAGTAACAACAATACAGCATCATTTACCCCAGTAACAGGGAATCTCTCCACATCCGCTCTCATTGAAATCTCTTCTCCCCTCTCTCTTCTCCAGTCCCTCTCACTCTCTATCCTCTCTCCGCCCTCTCTCTCTCATCTACCTCAGACTTTCTTAACAAACCACACAACGCACACACCACACATACGGCCTATTTCATCTCACTTCTTACCCATCTCCCCGCCAAAACCTTATTTCCACCAACCTTTTCTCTCCACTTGGTCTTTTCTCTCATTGTCCCACTGTTCCTCATTTGTAACTGTCCTCACTATTCATTCTTTCCAACATATGTCAGTTGTGCCTTCTGATTGTGATCTGGGGTTGTATTGTTTTGTGCAGTGATTTATGTCGCGTTTGTTTTATCTGAAGAAGACATATTGTCCACAAAAATCAGTTATCTGATCCATCGTTTTTGATTATAGCAATAAGACGCGTTCCCTTTGAAACACTTCTATTATTTATGTGCCTGTGTGGTAGCGTGAACCGTGTGTGTTGTGTTTGTGTTGTGGTGTGTGTGTGTGTGTGTGGTGCAGTGTGTCGTGTGTGCATGTGTGTGTTGTGGTATAATATGCTGCTTGTGTGCATACATGTTGCAGTGCCGCAGAGACCCGGGCCTCTCGGGATTGTGGGCTTTGCCATGCACCGACCAATGCCTGACGGTGTTGTAATGTGTTGTGGCTTGTTCGTAATCACAGGCAAGTGCAGTAGTCTGTTTCAGTCACCTTCACACAATGAATAAAGAACAGATAGTGTGCACCACACACAATTGCCGCTGAGGTATCATTAAATACATTCTCAGTCCCATTAGCCATTAAGATTTTTTATGAAACATTATAGAAAAAGATAATCTCTCTTCTTAACACTCTAGAGAAAACCATGAAATCACTCAGAAATTGTGCAACACACATGGTATGACACGGATCATGGGTGCTTACACACACACACAAACACACCAGACACCACACACCCCACCCACACCACACACCAGACACACACACACCAAAAACGACACAAACAGACACACACACACACCCACACACACACTACACACACAACACACACACGTTGCTACACACACCACAGCCTACCACTTTGCTCACCTCCCATCCCCTTTCTTCAGACACCCTGTCCCACGCACACTCACGTCGACTCCCTACACCCATTGAGTGAGCACATTCTACAACCCCCTCTTGCTTCATCCCCTCACCACCTTTTCCACCCTGGCCAGCCCCTGCCCGTACCCTCCACCATCTTGTTTATGCTAACGTTCCTCCTCATGGGGTTCATGGGAGGCCTTCCCAGCAGGACACTGAAGAGAGTGCGGCAGTTCGACGTTGAGGCGCTCCTTGCTGAAGGTGTGAGGCCGCTCCTTGTAGAGTGGCGTTAGGATCATGTCCTCCCCAAGTTGCGCACTATGCCGTGTCCATGGGTATGTTGACCCGTCCAGCATGGAGGCGCAACTGGCTGGCCTCCTCGCCGACCATCAGGTCCCGTGCCCACACACACACAGGTGTAAGGTTACACCGGAAAAAGGTCAAGTCTCTGCAGCCTGACAGCCAGAGGAGCTGAGATCTGTCTGGCTTCACCTTGTCCAAGGTAAGGACATGATAGTGGGGCAGAACCCACACCATCCTTCCACCCACACATCAGCCCTCCCTGACCTGAGCCAGGTGACCATTTACTGCTGGGTGGCGCTTTTATGATTTGACAATACTTCAGAAAAATACCACAACACACACACATCCCTCTTCAGCTAAGTGCTTGACAGATACATCTCTCCTCAGATCCATATTTGATGGACACATCCCTTTCAGACCAGTATTTGACAGATACATCCCTCTTCAGACCAGTATTTAACAGACACATCCCTCTTCAGACCAGTATCTGACAGACACATCCCTCTTCTGTCCAGAATTTGACAGACGCTTCCCTCTTCAGACCAGTATTTGACAGACACATCCCTCTTCAGACACAGTGTTTCACAGATACATCCCTCTTCAGACAAGTCCAGTAGTTGCCAGATACATCCCTCTTCAGTCCAGTATTTGACAGATACATCCATCATCAGACAAGTATTTGACAGATGCATCCCTCTTCAGTCCAGTATTTGACAGATACATCCATCATCAGACAAGTATTTGACAGATACATCCATCTTCAGACAAGTGTTTCACAGATACATCCCTCTTCAGTCCAGTAGTAGTTTGCCAGATACATCCCTCTTCAGTCCAGTATTTGACAGATACATCCCTCTTCAGTCCAGTATTTGACAGATACATCCATCATCAGACAAGTGTATTTGACAGATACATCTCTCTTCAGACCAGTATTTGACAGATGCATCCCTCTTCAGACAAGTATTTGACAGATACATCCATCCTCAGAACAGTATTTGACAGATACATCAATCTTCAGACATGTATTCAAAACATACATCCCCCCTAAGACAAGTATTCAACAAACCATCCCTCTTCAGACATACATGCAATGCACACACATTCCTTCTCAGACAAGTATACAAACTTCAAATCTATCGAGAACATGGACATAGTTTACCTGTACTGTTTGTACACTTTTAGTTATTGAACCATGACCAAAACTGATTACACTAACATTGCAGACAATTTTGTGCTGATGGAAATGGTGAATCCTGCCATTTCTACATGTGTTTCTGTGTGTGTGCATGCATGAGTGCATACGTGTGTGCATGCGTGCATGTGTGTGTGTGTGTGTGTGTGTGTGTGTGTGTGTGTGTGTGTGTGTGTGTGTGTGTACATGCATGTGTGTGTGTCTCTGTGAGCGTATGTGTGTGTGTGTGTGTGTGTGTGTGTGTGTGTGTGTGTGTGTGTGTGTGTGTGTGTGTGTGTGTGTGTGTGTGTGTGTGTGTGTGTGTGTGTGTGTGTGTGTATGTATGTGTTAGTGTGCATGTGTGTGTATATGTCTTAGTGTGTGCGTGTATGTGTGTGTGTGTGTGTGTGTGTGTGTACATGCACATTTATATATGTGTGTGTACATGCATTTATGTGACCATGCATGCATGCAACAGTCATGCATGCATACAAACAGCATAAAGAATGAATGAACACTTTCCTGAAGTTATATCTAGCTCCTATACATGTTCAATGTCACATTATATACATATTACATGTATACATCTGTCCACATACTCATTAATCAGCCAATCCCTCCAATCTTCTGTTCTTCATCCATCCATACCTGTATGTAATATTTCACTTGTTCATGAAATCAAACCAATTCTCACCTTCAGCTCAATATTGCCAATCTTCGATGTGGATCGAATGATTGGTCTTCCGACCAATGATGGAAAAATGTGGGCTGGAAAGTTTGATCCAGCGAAACCACATTTCACAAACTGCAAGACAAAAAAAACATGCATAAAACACATTTCATTTAGAAAAAAAAAAAAAAGACACGAAAGCTGCAAGACATGTATACGCTGATGATTCTTATTCATGAAGTAGGAAAAGTCTGTTGGATTCATGAGAATACAAGGATCAAGAAAGCAAGGCTAATGACTAATTCAATCATAAAAAAAGAAAGAAAATCTGGATAAGGTAAATTTTCGGTCAAAATGTTTTGTTTTGTTTTTACTGAGTCATCTTCAATATAACCTCAGTGGCACTTCACCCTTGCACCCTTTATTCCAGCCCCCCACCCCCTCCCATCCTTCTTTCTTCTCCCCATCCATATGCCTCAGCCTTAGCACCAGTAATGCACAGGGAGCAGTCAATGTCCAGTTGTCATGAGGCAACCCACCAGTGGAGACACTGCTCTGTGGCTGAGTCACCTGGATGGTGTTCAGTGGCGCCTGCTCTGATCCAACATATCCAGGGATGCCAAACACTAAGCCCCTTGCTGTCAACTAATTCCTTAGTTGCAGAGATGGTGTGAGTGAGCTCTCCTTTTCAGGATGCCACCACATCCATTCAGAAACAACCCCTAATAAACTTGCCAATACAGGTTTCCCTGACAAAACTAAACCAAGGGCATAGATAAGGAGAGGAAATCAAAAGAGAGGTCTCCTTGACGGCAGGGCTTGAAGGACCACAGAATGGAAGACATTTTTTTTCCTGCTGATTGATGAGTTTGAGGATGAGGAAGATGATTCTACGGATTTCTATTCTGGTCTGAAAATGCATGACTGAGCCATATTCTATGCTTATTTTCATAATACACCCTAGCATCAGCCAGGCATGAGATACACAGTCACCTGCAATTTTGATCTGGAAATTTGAGAAACATTCTCAGAGACGCATCCCTTAGGGGGCAGAAACTTGACTGTGTGGTCAAGTCTTCACAACTGTTCCTATGGCAAATTAAACTCTGGATAGTAGACAGTCAAGATGAAAATGACAAAAATGTACAGCGTAGATGGGAATTGAACCCAAGACCTCACAGCCTTGAGTCCACAACACTAACCACTTTGCTACATTGGCTGGCTAAGTCACAACATTTGTTACTGATGCTTGGGCAGTCGGCTCTATGACTCTCTTTTGTGGTAT
>JADBJO010036635.1:0-10760 GCA_016801955.1 Conus betulinus | reverse complement strand
GACAAATCTGGCGGGGACTGGAAGCTGGCTGAAGATGGAAATCAGTCTAACATATTTCAACTTAAACCAAAAAACAAACAACAACAAAAGGCCCGCTGTCACCATTCCACAGAAAACCTGTTTCCCTAACTTTTCCCGACCAGCTTAAGCCATTTCACTGAACATACACTGAAAGGCATGCATGCTCGGCGAGAGTTCACAAAACACGTCCTCTCGCTAGGCTGGGCGGAAGTCAACTCCTGGTGAGCACTTTTCAGCATTTTCGTGTGCCCTGATGGCCCTATTTTTTTCTTTTTTTTAATTTTAGGCCCTAAAAAAGGCCCTAAAATTTTTTTTCTTGAAAGTCTGTATGAACCCTGTATTAAGACAAGTATGAATTTGGGGTAATTTTGCAGCACAATCATGTGGACAGCAGGGGAGCTCCATTTTCCTTTTTTCTTGTCAACATGTTTTTGAGTGTGTGCAAAGAAGATGATTTTATACAGATAGGGTTTAAGGCCAGCATGAATGACAGACAGGTTAAGGCCAGCATAAAGTGACAGACAGGTTTAAGGCCAGTATGAATTGCAGACAGGTTTAAGGCCAGTATGAACGACAGACAGGTTTAAGGCCAGCATGAATGACAGACAGGTTTAAGGCCAGTATGAATGACAGACAGGTTTAAGGCCAGTATGAATGACAGACAGGTTTAAGGCCAGCATGAATGACAGACAGTTTAAGGCCAGCATGAATGACGGACAGGTTTAAGGCCAGCATGAATGACAGACAGGTTTAAGGCCAGCATGAATGACAGGCAGGTTTAAGGCCAGTATGAATGACAGCCAGGTTTAAGGCCAGCATGAATGACAGACAGGTTTAAGGCCAGCATGAAGTGACGGACAGGTTTAAGGCCAGCATGAATGACACAGGTTTAAGGCCAGCATGAAGTGACGGACAGGTTTTAGGCCAGCAGGAATGACAGACAGGTTTAAGGCCAGCAGGAATGACAGGCAGGTTTAAGGCCAGTATGAATGACAGACTGGTTTAAGGCCAGCATGAATGACGGACAGGTTTAAGGCCAGTATGAATGACAGACAGGTTTAAGGCCAGTAAGAATGACAGACAGGTTTAAGGCCAGCATGAATGACAGACAGGTTTAAGCCAGCATGAATGACAGACAGGTTTAAGGCCAGCAGGAAGGAATGACAGACAGGTTTAAGGCCAGCAGGAATGGCAGACAGGTTTAAGGCCAGCAGGAATGACAGACAGGTTTAAGGCCAGCATGAATGACAGACAGGTTTAAAGCCAGCATGAAGAGACAGACCACTGGTCAATGACACTGACCACTGGTCAACCACAACATGAATTGTTCACGTGAACTCGTTCTACACTGACTAGCTGTCAAACAGTGGAAATGGGGCAAAAATGACCACTGGTCAATGACACTGACCATTGGTCAGCAACGTCATAAATTGTTCACATGAACCCGTACTGTACTGATCAGCAGTCAAGTGGTGAAAAAAAGGCCAAATGACCATCGATCAGTGACCCTGGACAATGAAAATTATAGTAGTGATTTCAGAAGATATAGTAGTACTAGTAACGTTTCAGAAGTTAGTCGCTTGACACACGTACGCCATCTGCGGGGGGGAGGGGGGGGGGGGGTACATAATCTAGACTTGTCAAATCGGTCTCAACATGACAACGTGGTCGAGCGGAGTCTCCCGGCTTGTAAGAAACGAAGAACTACATCAAGTTAATAGCAAGTAACTACAACTAACCTGTTCCTATATTGGTCTATAGGGTTTTTCAGTATTTCAAGGGTTTCAGGGGGGGGGGGGGGGGGGGGGTCCGGTAAAACGTCATACTCCATGAGTGAGTGTGTGTTCAAGTCCAAGTTCCTTACTATGGGAGACTCTCATTCACTGATTCAGCTTCTCAGTATGGTTCCTCCTTTAGCCAGCATTGTCATAAAAATTCAGTGTGAGTACTTCCTGAAAGTACATCTTTGAAAAGAGTGGGATAGAACTGACTCCACAATTTCCAGATTTAATAAGGTAATAATTAGTCAGCTGGTCTGTAATCTTGTGCAGTTTAAATAACACACACACACACACACACACACACACACACACACACACACACACACACACACACACACACACACACACACACACACTGCTTGGAACACAAACTGACACACAACTATGCAAAACAACTCAGAAAATGTACAGAAGCTGCTTTCATTCAAAATATATTTTCCCCCTGGTTTTTTGTTTTTTGTTTGTTTGTTTGTTTTTGTATTTTTGTTTCTTTGTTTTGTTTTTTTTAAACCTCCATTTTGGTTTAAAATACATGAAAAGTCAAAGGTATCACTAGCATGCACACATTATGTTCACACAAAAAGCTAGCATTGAAAGGACACTTGCAGAATCATAATTTGAATAAAACAATGTATCCAAGTATTTTCCTAAACAATCTGAAACATCAAATTCACACACACACACGACAGCTTGACTAAAAAAAACAAGATTTAGAAAGAGTGGGTTAGTTACCACCAAGAGCATAGACAAAGTACAGGACAAGACAATGCATTTCAACCTCTTGGGTCTTAAGGTAAAAGAACAAGTTTGCTATAATTAGTATAAGTGATATTTGGCCATCTGGCCATAGCACAACTTTTCTAGATGATTTTCTTTTTTCTCCAGTTATATCTTCGGTTTCTATCTGTTTCCTTTGAGGCTACAAAGATGAAGCAGAGGACGGGTAAAATAGAAACATTATTTTTAGATGATCTTTTTCTCCATGTATATCTTCAGCTTGTATCTGTTGCCTTTGAGGGCACAAAGATGAAGCAAAAGACGGGTAAAATAGAAATATTTCAAAATGACTTTCTCTCCATATCTTCAATTTATGTCTGTTGCCTTTGAGGGCACAAAGATGAAGCAAAAGACTGGTAAAATAGAAATATTTCAAAATGACCTTTGTCTCCATGTATATCTTCAGTTGTATCTGTCCCCTTTGAGGAAACAAAGATAAAGCAAAAAACTGTTAAAATAGAAATATTTCAAGATGACTTATTCTCTATGTATATCTTCAACTTGTATCTGTTCCCTATGAGGGCACAAACATACACACGTCACTGAGAGAGAGAGAGAGAGAGAGAGAGAGAGAGAGAGAGAGAGAGAGAGAGAGAGAGAGAGAGAGCTGTCGTGCAGAATGCCATCGCGCTGAAGACGTCGCAAACTTCCCTTCCTTCCCTTCCCCCCCCCCCCTCCCCACTTTGAAACACACAGACAGACAGACAGACACACACACACACACACACACACACACACACACACACACACACACACACAGACGCAGGAACGCGCGCGCGCACACACACATTCATCAGATTTGTGCTAATCTCACTGTCAAAAGACAGGAGGAGGGGGAAGGGAGAGAACAGGGGGGGGGGGGGGGGGGGGGCAGAAAGTCACCCGCCACAGAAGCGAGATCGCTGGCGGCCACAATCATCGGGCGAACAGCCATTGAACCGCCTCTCAATTAAATCAAGAGACTGCGGTTGTTGTTGGGTGGGTGGTGGTGCAGTTAATTTAACAGGCAGATGACCACGGGCCATTGAACTTAACAGCCCCAGTCAGTCGAGCTCGGCAACAAGTACTTGCCAAGTCCACCCGTCTTCACTCCCCAGGCGACGTTCCGTTGTCCGCCACAGACATCGCCACCGGCTGGCGACGGTCAGTCCGTGTTAATTAAATACTTCTGCAGGGCGACAGAGAGACTCCAACACTGTTGACGGGCAAAATGACTGTTTACACGCTTGGTTGCTTTCGATCTGAGAGAAGACTGAATGAAATCTAAGGCAAAATGAATCCGACCCAATCTTTTTATTGTTATTTTTTTTTTTATATTATGTTATTGTTGTAATTATTGTTGCTATCATCCTTATCATCATTATCAGCCGCAGCATTTCATTATTGTTAATTATTGTTAATTGTTAATTTGTTTTATTTTTAAAAAAAAAAACTTTTCCTGATGCAAAATAAATCCGACCCTACTTTTCTTCTTCTTCTTCTGGCTATTGTTATTATCATTATTCGTTATATATTATCGTTATCATTATTATTATTATATAAAACATTCTTTATCATCATTTACTTATGTCCAGTGGTTCGGTTTAAACCTCTTCAAGCAGTTAAGCGGGTGGCACGGCGTGTGTTCAGTGTGCAAGTGTGAATCTCGCTATGGCTGGCCCCCTAAGCTCAGCTTGGACCAGATTTATCTGGTTTAATCAATAAGAAAAAAAAAAGTACGTTTACAAAAAACTTGACGGAAGGTGGAAGGTGGTTGGTAGGTGCACAGGTTTTTCCAGCCATGGAGACAGAAAAATTCAGTTCATAAGCCTAATAGAAATTATTTCCCCTTTAAGATTTACTTTCCATGTGGTGTGACACAGAGAATCACGACATATGTGCACCAGTATCGAATGTTCACGTGATTTAGAAAATGCTAAGATTTCAATAAACTCATAACTTCGTTGTGATGAAATTTTAAAATGAGGTGGGAGATGCACATGGTGATGAGTAATGAATATGGGAGGGGACAAATTTGTGCTCCCATCGCAAAGCAGTCATATGCCGTTAATTTAACTCCAAACTAAAGCAGTTTACGGTACCAGTTTGCCTGGCGCATGTACAGACACACGTGTACAGAACAGATAAGAAAACATTCAGGGAAAAAACCAAAAACTTTTATCACATGTTCATAGACTGTGCTAGAAGCTGAATCAACCCAGCAATATGAAATATGAAATATGCGTTTGTAAGCAAAGGCAGGCATTGCGGTACTTTATTCAATGCATAGCGGTAGTTTGGTTTGATACTGTTCACAGTCCGTCTAGGCTGTCTCTTACCACCTAGACGATTCAACATGTTTTTTAAACGCATATTGACAGATGCCATGGAAAGGTTGGAGGCCAAACCATCACCATCAGTTTCATTCAAGACATGGAAAGACTGGATAGAAGGAAAAAAACAAAGAAAGAAAGAAAGAAAGAACAAGATGCAAAGCAGATAAACGTACTCCCAGTTTATCCTGAATACGTGTGATATATTCCATAAAGAGTAAAAACCGTCTTGGGCTGGTGTACCCGTTAGTAACGGCTATTCTGGTAAACATCGGCCAACATCTGTGACCTATAATGAATATACTTACAAATTTTCAGAAAGATCGGCCAAGAAGTTCCTGATATTTTCCATAAAGAAGAAAACCATTTATGGGCCGTTAGTAACGGCTATAACGGTAAACTAAAACATCAGGCATCATCCATGACCCATAATGGACATACCTGCTAATTTTCAGAAAGATCGGCCAAGTATTTTCTGAGATATTCCATAAAGAAGAAAAAACCGTTACAGACCGTTACAGCCGTTAGTAACGGCTATAACGGTAAACTAAAACATCGATCATTATTCGTGACCCATAATGAAGATACCTACAAATTTTCAGAAAGATCGGCCACGTACTTTCTGAGATTTCCATAAAGAAAAAAAACCGTTACAGGCCGTTACAGCCGTTAGTTACGGCTATAACGGTAAATAAAACATCGGGCATCATCCGTGACCATTAATGAACATACCTACAAATTTTCAGAAAGATCGGCCACGTATTTTCCGAGATATTCCATAAAGAGAAAAACGTTACAGGCCGTTACAGCCGTTGGTAACGGTTATAACGGTAAACTAATACATCGGGCATTATTCGTGACCCACAATGAACATACCTACAATTTTCAGAAAGATCGGCTAAGTAGTTTCTGAGATATTCCATAAAGAAGAAAAACCGACACAGGCCGTCACAGCCGTTAGTAACGGCGATAACGAGGTAAACTAAAACATCGGGCATCATCCCTGACCCATAATGAACGTACCTGCTCATTTTACAAAGATCGGCCAAGTACTTTCTGAGATATTTCATAAAGAAGAAAAACCGTTATAGGCCGTTACAGCCGTTAGTAACGGCTATAGCGGTAAACTACAACATCAGGCATCATCCGTGGCCCATAATGAACATACTACAAATTTTCAGAAAGATCGGCCGGTAGTTTTGTCTGGAGCGAGTGGAACACATTTTGACCATGGACACAGACAGACACACAGACACACAGACAGCATTTCTTCGTCGTTCCCATTCTAAAGTACTCCCTGTTCTATAAGAACTGGGAGTAGAAAAAAAAAACTACAACAAAATGACAACCTGAACGGAATATTTACCAAAGACGCATTGAAATCATAACAGAAAAAAAAATCTGATAACAAACAAACAAAACACCCATGCAAGGTCCACCGGAAAAAAAAGATTATCACAGTAGAAAAGAACTAGAGATAGCGAAATAATTCAAAATACCTGGCACTGTCATCAGTCAATATAAATCAGAGATGAACTCCTAGAACAGACAAACAAAATAGGAGCGGCATCAGGAAAAAGGAGAGAAAACGAAAAACAAACAAACAAACAAAAAAATAAAAAAACAAAAAAAAACAACAAAAACAAACAAAAAAAAACAAAAACACACACACACAAACAACAAACAAACAAAAAAAAAAAACAGAAAAAAAAGAAGGAAAACAAGAAAAATGAAATAGCGTCAGCGTCTGACTCAGGCTTAGATTTTTGTCTACAACTAAGCCGTCCTTTTTCCTGGGTGCACTTTAAGTCATGGCCAACACAACTGCCACGTCAAATCCAAGCAGTTCAGACAAAACGTTTTGGAAAATTGCCACGAATATTCCTATGCTGAGCATGGCATAAGCAAGGATGCAGAACCATCAGGCGCCCTGAAGATCTGTTGACCATCAGGACAAAGAGAGCTGAAGCTTTTTGGGCGTGTAACAAGACCCAGGGAACTCTTGGAGATCCGTTCTCCCCTGAACAATGCAAGCTGAGAAGAGAAAAGGCAGACAGAATCTGTGTTGGGCCATCTTGCACATCCAATGACACCTGGCGAGAGATACACGACATCAACAGCATTGAATACATGTTTGGCGTTTCCTGTTTCACACACCTCACAGACATGCTGATCACATATTCATATGAGCACATTGCACACGTAATCTAGGCCCCTAGCGCGGTGGTATGCATTTTAGTGTTTTAATGTTGTCACATTGCATAGTCACACATTATGATCCCTTAGGCACACAGCATTGACAAACGTGGAACACGTCTTTCACACACACACACACACACACACACACACACCCTGACCCCGGCAATTAAATATCATCATGGACGTCTTCTCACCTCCATTAAATATCATCATGGACGTCTTCTCACCTCCTTGAAGCTCATAGCCATTTACGAACCATGTGCGACGTTTTCCCCCATTTACACACATCATGAAATATATTTGCATACGTCATAAAGCGAGCGAGCAAATACGCGTGAGAGGATTACTATCACACATGGGTTCATTACACACACACACACACACACACACACACACACACACTAACTGGACACAATATTCGGTTTGTCTTCCTGTTTTATTTAGAAACGTATATGCATTTTTCGTGTCACAATGTGTCTAGCGAGGTCTTTCATCTTTAATCCGAGAAACCAGGAGTTCAGAGCCGAAACACCTCTGTGTGTGTGTGTGTGTGTGTGTGTGTGTGTGTGCGTGTGTGTATGGGGGTGGGGGTGGGGGGTATTCTTCTCAGAAGTGCTTCCCGAGACTTTCTATTCTTTTGTTCATGGACTGTCTTTGTCTCACTGACGACAAAAGGCTGTATCCCATGTGGGCGCTGCCATGTCCAACTGACGACAAATAGCTGTCAACAACTGGCCGGTTAAGTGTGAACACAGCCTAAGGCCCTCATGTGTCGGTTGTTTCACGGTTTCTGCGTGTGAAAGCCTCTTTACCGCGCCGCAGGGAACCAGAGAACCAGCTCATCAGCTTTATAGAAACATGGTGGTTGGTGTGACGGGCAAGCAGGAGTCTGATTTCATGTCCCATAATCGTTAATCCAGGAGGTCGTTTAGGATGGTTTCGTTGTTCGTTTGTTTGCATTTAATGGTTGTTGTTTTTTCCAAATAATTTGTTTTGATTATGTGAACTTGATCATTTTCAATAAATGTGAACTGATGGAACTGATTTCATAGAGCATTTCTTTTGTAATTGCCTAATTGTGAACCAGTTTTGAAAGATACAGAAGCGTTTTTTTTTTTTACTGCATGAAATCGGAAAGCAAGTAAAACCGTCAGCAGTGGATGTCCTATTTGGAGTGCTCAGGAACGAGCTTTTACAAAACAATATCATTTTTGTTAATCACATCATCATTTAGGTATAATGTACATAAGTATAGGCCGGAAAACAAAGGCACTGTCTTTGCTCCAAATTAGTTTTAACCAGCAAATAAATCTTAGGGAAAAAATACATACTCCAAAGCTGTTCACAGGACATCTGACTTTTCAGTCTATCTAAAATCTAGTTTGCCTTAAAGACATTGTTTCATGGTATAAAAAAGCATAAATTAATTTGCAAGATTTGTATATATCACATGCCGACATCTTCATGCGCATTCAAATGCACACATACGTGCCCGTACCTACACACACACACACACACACACGCACACACACACACACACACGTATGTGTGTGTGCGCGCGCTTCATTCTTGTATTATTATTGTTTGGTCATTGCAATACAAAGTGGACTTCAGTTTCTTCTTGGTTTTCACAAAGCGGGCACATTAGTTCATGTTCCACTAGGTTTCTCCTGAATGGTCACTTTTGCAGATTGTACAGATTGTGTTGAATGTTTTTGATGGATGAGCAGTAACGATGGGTAATCATTGTATATGATACACTGGGAAGTAACGGGGGGGGGGGGGGAGAACTCTGAACTCTGAATGTTTTAATGAATAGGCCATTGGCCCATGTCATAGTGGGCTGTCACAAAGTATATGTATAGCAATAGAACTATTGGACATATGGCATGAATAACACAAGTGTTGTACTCAAATTCCAAACATTTCACCTTTGGTTCAAAATACTGTGGCGCATCTTCAAAGCCTTGTCTAGAAAAAGTGCAAGGCGTACATTCAATGATTTGTGTTCAGATGCAAACAACATTGTCAGCTTAAACTGAGAGGGACTGCTGTAGTACCTGGCTGGAATGTACTGTTCCCTTAATTCTTGATATATCGGACATTGCAATACAAAGTGGACCTCAGTTCTTCTTGGCTTTCACGAAACGGGCACATTAGTTCATGTTCCACTAGGTTTCTCCTGAAACGCATTTGTGTGTACATTTAATTGCAACACTCCTAATCTCATTCTAATCAGACTTATTTAGCCTTTAGATGGCTAACTGATTGTAGGTGGGTAGCCAAAGTTAAATCAGACTTAAATATCCTGTAAAGCTGGAAGCGATCACTCCGATTTATTTCAATAGACCACTGCATTTTATAGTCTTGGATCAACCTACTTCTCAACGCTTTCAAAAACTCTGTTTCGTTCCCAACCCCTTGATTCTCCCAAACTTCTTCAAATCCATACTTATGAAGAAAATAGCAGACATTAGATGCCCAAGTATTCTTATTCGTACCATGAAAATATAACAAACATTTTGTTGACTTTATATGGCAGTCGATGAGGTGGCATTTTCAAAATTCTCAGCCAGTATTTAATACTTTTTAAATAATAAATGACATGCAAAGGAAACCTACCTAATTCTCCATAGATCATTACATTAGGAGTTCTGATGCTCACATTCAAAAGTCTTTTCATGGCAAAGAGGTGCACTTTTTCTACAATGTCAAGGTTACCAAATATGCCCCAGATTTCCGCCCCATGACTGAGTATGGCTGAATTTGAGTGTCGAACAACTTAAAGAATACAGTAGGCGATTTTTCTCCCACAGACCACAAAAGTTTGAAAATGGTAATGACGCCTCTCTTTGCTTTGCTTGACATATCATAGAGAGTATGTGAAAAGGAAAGTCTAGTTGACATTATGATTCCTAGATATCTGTACATGTTTACAACATTCATCTTATTCTGACCAAAGAACCACTGTTCATGCTCAGAGATATGTCCACCGTTTCTAAATATGACTATATTTGATTTATCCAAATTTACTGTAAGACCTAGTCTTTTAGTGTGTTTGTATAAGACGTTTAACTGATTTTGCAAACCAGTAATTGAATCTGCAAACATAAGAATAAAAAAAATTCCAGAAAATCAGGGATAAGTTGGATTCCATGCTTTCCCTTTTCAATTATTTCTACAGCCAACTCATTGATAAAAATGGAGAACAAAACGGGACTACACACTTCCCTCTGTTTTAAACCGAGAGGACACGAAAAGGCTTCACTTTAAATCGTTACCAACTCTAACTCTCGCTTTCACCGTGTTATATATACTAGTAATAGCGCGTTACATTTTCCCATTTATCCCCCTTTTTCTTTAGAATATCCCACAAGTTTGCTCGAACAACGGAATCAAAGGCCTATTTAAAATCGATAAAGACTATGTACAATTTCTTGTGTAGCAATAATTGTTTTTGAACTATACTGAAAAGTGTAAAAAACGTGGTCAATAGTACTATATTTTTTTTCTAAATCCTGCCTGACTTTCATTGATGACATTATTTTCTTCATCCATTTGTTCAGCCGTTCGTTTAGTATATGGCTGTATAACTTACTGCACACATTCAGCAATGATATCCCTCTATAATTATCGGCTACATTCACATCACCTTTTTAAACAGAGGCTG
>JADBJO010036634.1:0-10761 GCA_016801955.1 Conus betulinus | reverse complement strand
GAGGCCCATCTCACATTCTAACCTGGTAGTAGAATGTGTAATTTAAACATCGTTCTTTGACGCAGGAATACACTGAGCGTTTCCCCTGTGTCTGACCATTTGACCTTGGGGTTGCTGCCCACAAGCGTTTTTGTCTTGGTTTTTGTTTTTTACCTTTTTTCCTCTTGTCTTTATTTTTTCTGCACCCCAAACCAGTTCCACTGCCATTGTTTTGCAGACCCCCCAGTGTTGCTGCATCAGAGCAACTAATGGACGGCGATGGTCTAAAGGCGGAGCAAGTATCCGGATTTGATCTCTGTACAGAGGGGTAAACAGCATCAGGCGGAAGTAGAGGCTTCTTGGAGTAGGAGTATTGAGTGTTCATGCAGGATACTAACATTTGGGTTCTTAGCCTGCGTGAGACTTGGCAGGCATTGTTAATGTCACGGTTGTGTGATCATCCCGGGCCTTCCAGGAGTTACCGGCCCGGCGTGGCTGGAGCAAGTAAGAGTTTGTGGTTGAGATCACTCTCGAATGATGGAATTGCTTGTCTACCGATGGAATATGAAGATACTCAACGATAAAAAAAGGATCGCCGCCAAGTAAGAGAATTGTTTGCTGGTGCATGAGTGTTGCTGTTATTCTGTTCGTTTCCTTAGGGCGTACAAGTACTTGTTCTAGGGTATGCCGGTGAAGTTGTTTGTTTAGTTTGAAGAATCAGGCAAGAAGTGTTTTGAGGGACAATTCATACGAGCGTACGAATACAAAGAACTCTGGTGTTGCTTAGTCACAATCAGAGTGTTTTTGTTTGTTAACGGCGAGAAAAGAAGATAATAAAGGGTAAACGGGAAAATCTGGTTCGGAAAGAGTGTTTTCAGTCAGCCTCTCGGTGGTGGGTCCCGTTCTCTCTGCTCTCTCTCTCTACTACTCGCTCTCTCTCGCTCGCTCTCTCTCTCCTCTCTCGATCTATCTACTAGCTATCTATGCTATTCATTTATCTAAATCTAGCTTCGGTTTTTCTATATGGTATTGGATGCCGAAGGGACTCCCCCCCCTCCCCACTGGATAGTTTAAACAAATAAAATGGACCAATGTTGTTCGTGGTCGTTATTGTATTTGCCGGGAGTTTTGGGTGGTGAATGATGGTTGCCCCTAGTTCTATGTTTTCTCCTTTTTTTCCATTCGCTATGCGTTCTTGAATCTGTGTAAGGGTATATTCAATATTTTTGTGCCATGTTGATTTACCGAAGCTGGGTAGGTCATAAATCTTACGGAAGCCTTTTAGGACTTTTCGTGGCTTGCCCATCTACATTAATCGTGTTGCTGTTTGTGTTGTTCGTGCATCCGTTTACACAAAGATTGAGGAAGGCACCGCTTCTTTTGGAAACTCTCCTCTATCCGCGCGCCCGCGGCGCAGCACGCCGCTGCTCCTTGGCCTCTTCCTCTCTCTTCGTACCCCCGCCCCTACACCCACCGCAGCCAGCCGCGGGCCCCCGGGCGCCCGCCCGCAGCGCGCGCGGCCCCGCCCCACCGCTGGGCCCGCGACCCGCAGCCCGCGCCCGGGCCCGGCCCCAGAGCCCCCGCAGAGAAGGCGGGAGGGTCCGCGACGGCGCCCCCTATGCCCCCCCCCGCCCCCCCCCCACCCGCCTTTGCCAGAGACCCCCGCCCCTCGCCCCGACCCAACGCCGACAGACCCCCCCCCCCTCGCCCGCCTGCCCCCTTCCCGTTTACCCCTCGCCTTCCTATTCCCGGCTCCCCACGCACCTGCCCTCCCGCAGGCCGCCGCGCCCGGCCACGCCCCGGGGCGGACAGCCCGGGCCGCATCGGGGGGCGGGCGGCCGGGCAAGAGGGTTGCGCAAAACCTGAGCGCGAGACGAGCGGGAGCGAAGAGAGAGATGAAGGGGAGAGGAGAGAGAGGAGGAGAGGAGAGAGAGAGAGAGAACGGAAGGAAAAGAAGTCCGGACAAGTACGTGGAAAGAATAAAGACATATACAAAATAAGCTATTTTAAAACCCCTAAAATCTAGAAACTCAACCACCGAATATAAATTCAGCACATGAGGGAAGGAAAAAACGAAAAACAAACAGGAAAGGAAAAAATACGGTCGCCGAGAGTAAGAGGGAGAGCGGGAGGGGGGGGGGAGGGCGAGCGGGCGGGCGGGGAGGGAGGAGGGAGAAAGAAAGAAATGAAGGGTGAAACCCCTCCCCGAAACGGTACAGTGGGGGCGGCGTGCAAAGACAAGGGATAGTTATCAACACCAAAAAAAATAAAGAAAACCGTAACCACAGAGAAGAAAAGGATCTTACGATAAAGCCAAACAAAATAGACAAGAAAGATCTCAAAAGACAGAAAGTTACCAGGAAGGGGAAAAAAAACTGTCAGTTTGGGGTGGGTAGGCCTATATCTCTTGAAAAGAATGAGCTGAAGAAGGAGGGAGGGGAGGAAGGACAAGGAAGAAGAGGAGGTAAAGTCCAAAGAGAGAAAGAGGAGAGAAAGAAGGAAGTCCCTTCCTTCCTTCCTGAAGAAGGAAGGAAAGGCCTACTAAAAGAAAAGCTATCCAGATATTAAAATCGAAAAGAAGGACAGGAAAAAGAGAGGAGAGCAAGACATGATATGCTTAAGAAGTCCAGCACAAAAACACACCGAAAAAAAATGTGGGAGGACAAGGTGAAAGAGGAGGAGGAGGATTTAGGCGGAGGCGGAGGACGGAGACGTTACGAGAAGAAGGGAAATGAAAAGACGAAGAAGAAGAGAGAGACGACAGAAGAAGACAGAAGATGATGTATGATTGGATTGAGCCGATGATGATGATGATGATGAGAAAACACACCACCACACCAACACAACCACAAAAGGACACCAATAAACAAAACAACAACGACGGACGACGACGGAACGGACGACGAACAGCAGCAAAGCAACAACAAAAACTGCGAATAATAAGAAAGAGAAAAAATACGAAAAGAAGAGGAAAGTAAAGAGAAGCTACCAGAATAGAGAGAGAGACGAGGGAAAACGTTGAAAGAAGAAAGGAAAAAAAAACAGGAAAAGAAAAGAAGAAGAATGAGGGAAAAAATGAGATGAGAAAGAAAGAAGTCAACGATGATGCGATGATGATGACTAATGTGCAGCAAGTGAAGATGAGGGTGCGTCGTGCTGGTGCTGGTGGTTGGTGATGATGCTGATGATGATGAGGATGATGATGATGATTGAGGTGATGATGATGATGATGATGATTCGATGACTGATGATGAATGACAGGAAGAGGTGCGAAGAAGGAGGAAAGAAAGGATGGAGATGGAGGAACATAACACCATCATACAACAGCCGTTTGTTTCCTAGCTAAAAGTTCATACATCTTCACCGAGGGGTTTCATTGACGTTGGGCACTTGTCCGTATTAATAGCTGATAGTTCATTAACTCTCATCCAGGGATTTCATGACCGTTATGGCACGATGGCCGTGTTTACTAGATGATAGTTCATACATCTCCAACGAGGGATTTCATGCGTTGGGCACTTGCCGGGTTAATTAGCTGATAGTTCATAATCTCCATCCAGGGAATTTCTGAACGTGGGCACTTGCCCGTTTTATTAGAGGATAGTTATACATCCCATCGAGGAGTTTCATGACGTTGGGCACTTGCAGTTTACTAGCTTGATAGGTCATACATCAACGAGGTGGTTTTCATAAACCGGTGGGCACTTGCCGTTTACTAAGCTGATGCGTAAACGATAAAAGTAGTGTGTACCATCTTAAGAGCATTTAGGAATAGGTGGGGGACCAACAAACAGAACATTTAGGAAAATACATGTGCTGTTGGTGTAGTGTGTGTGTGTGTGGGTGTGTAGTGTGGGTGTAGAAATGTGTGTGGGTGTGTGTGTGTTTTAGTGTGTTGTGCGTTGTGTGTGTGTGTGTGCGTGTGTTGTGTGTAGTGTGTGTGTGTCGTAGGTGTGTGGGGAAGGTGTGGAAGTAGTGTTGTGTGAGTGTGTGAGTGTATGTGGTGTATGTGCTGTTTGTATACACGTCGTATGTGTGTGTGGGTGTGGTGTGTGGGTGTGTGTGTGTGTTTGCTGTGGGTGTGTGACGTTGTGTATGTGTGTGGGTGGGTGTGTGTGTGTTTGGTGTGGTGTGTAACGTGTGATGGTACACGTGTTGTGGGTGTGTACCGTTGTGGTGTGTGCAAGTGTTGTTCTGTGCGTGTATGTTTTGTATGTGGTGGGCGTTGCGCCGTATGCGCGTGTTTGATGTATGGATGCATGTGTGTGCATGCGGGCGCCGCGCGAGCGCCGCGACGCGCATGCGCGCGATTGAGCGTGCGTGTGTTGTGTGTGTGTGTGGGGTGCTTGTGCACACTGTATGCAGTGTGTGTGGAAGTGTGGTGTGTCTGTGGACAGAACCGCCGACATGTGTGTGAAGCTGGCGTTTCTGTGATCTCCTGTAGTGTTGCACGATGCAAACATGTGTGTGTGTGTGTGAACTGGTATGCATGTGTTATGTCGTGTGTAGTCGTGGTGGTGGTGTGTGCTGTGGGTGTGGTGGCTAACCGCCTGCAACTCACGTGATGTGTGGCTGGCATGTGTGTGAGGATGTAGGCGCGCGGGTGAGGAGTGCATGCGCTGATGTGCCGTGCCATGTGTCCGAACGTGTGTGCAACTGATTTTTTATTTTTGTTGTTTTCTACCCTTGTTTTTTTTATTGTTAGTTTTGTTTGTTTTTTTTTATGATTGTTTTTATTTTATTACTATTTGGTATATTTTGTTTTTTTTTTGTGTGGAGTTGGTTGTTGAGGTGTTTATTTAGTGATTTTTTTATTTTTAATTTCTATTGTAGTTTTATTTTTTTTTTTTTTTTTTTGTTTGGTATTTTCTTGTCTGTTATTTGTTATTATTTTGTTGATGATTTTTTTGTTTATTTTAGTTTTTTTCATCTTAGTTAATTTTTTTTGAGGGAGGGTTTCATAGCTTTTTGATACTATTTGTGTGTTCTGTTAGTTTTGTTTTTTTTGTCTATATTTTATTTATATTTATAGGCTATATTATTTATTTTGTCCTATTTTATTTTATGTTCTTTTATTTTAATTTGATATATTCTTATTTGTTTTTTTTTTTTTTATTTTTTTTTTTTTTTTTATTTTTTTTTTATTTTTTTTTCTATTTTTTTTATTTTTTTTATTTTGTTTGGGTTTGTATATATTATTTGATTTTTTTTATTTTTATTTTGGTTTTTTTTTTTTTTTATTTTTTTTTTTTTTTGTTTTTACTACACACGCACAACAAACCCCACCAGCCACTCCATCACCAACGTCACCACATTTCTATACTCACTTTCTGTCGGTTATAAAAAAGAGAGGGAAAGGGAAAAGGCCGAAGGGGACAGGGGAAGGGAGGGTGGGGGGGTGGGGGGGGGGGGGTGGGGTAAACGGGGTCAGTGAGGGGCACTTGGCCACACAAACAGTGATGGAAGAGGGGGGGGGCTGTTTCAGTTTGTTTTTTCCTTCTCTTGTGGGACCTCATCTGCATGCGGCTCGTAAACACTTGACCTTGTTCTTTCCTGTGTTGGAGTCGTACGTTCACGTGGCTATCTGCAAGAGCAAAAAGAGGATGGAATAGAAAGAGAACAAAAATAGATAGCTGGATTGTTTGATTGATGCATGATGGGTAGGGCGGAGGATGTATAGATAGACAAATAGATAGATAGACGAATAGATAAATAGATAGGGTAGATACAGATATAGATAAAGAGGGAAAGATTGATACACACACATACACACACACACACACACACAACACACACACACACAACACACACACACACACCCACACACAACACACACACACACACACACAGAGATGGACAGACAGAGTGGGGAGAGAGATGATTGATAAAGTGAGAAAGTGGGAGGGAGGAGCGGAGAGGAGAGAGAAAGACGGAGAGAGACTTAATTAAATAAATTAGGGAGCGAGCGGAGTTTTGGAGCTGAGGGGGGAGGGGGGAATTAGGGGGGAATGGGGGAACAAAATTTAGCGGGAGGGTGGAAGAATAATAAAAATAAAAGGCAACACTAATGTCAAAACCGAAAATTGTAGTCCATTATGACGAAGACTTTGCAACGAATGTCCTTAAAAAATAAAAAAATCAAGGGAAGCATGAAGGGGGGATGGGATGTTAAAGGACGGACGGTATGAGGACGGGTGACAGAAGAGGAGGGCGTGAAGTGTATGAGGTTTATGCAACTTATACCCTTCAATGGCAGCAGTTGTGTGGAACTACGTCATCCTGTCAACAAGTGAACATTGCATCAACATCAGCCCACCAACTCTCTATCATCTTCTGCTAATCTATCTTTCTATCTCTAATACTCTTCTCTCTCTCTATACTTCTAAACCCGTCGTAGCTCCTCGCTCTGCAGAGTATGTGTGTAGGGGTAGGTGGTGTGTGTGTGAGTGTCACATGTGTGTGTGTGTGGGTTCTGTGATGTGTGAGGTGTGTGTGCTGTGTGTGTGGGTGTGTGTGTGTGGGGGGTGTTGTGTGTTGAGTGGTGATGTGAGTCTGCCTGGGTGCTCGGGGGGTGTGTGTGTGGTGTGTGCTGTGTGTGTGGTGCGTTTGCGAGCGTATGCGAGTTGCGGCGTGTGAGAGATAGGGTGTATGTGTAGGTGTTGTGTTATGGGTTTGTTTATCGTGTGTGTGGGCTGTGTGTGTGGTTTGTGTGACGCGCGCGCGCGGATGTGGTGTGGTGTGCGCGTGGCGTCGCGGGTACGTGTTGTGGTCTGCTGTGACGAGCAGGGTGTGTGTGTTGTGTGTGTGTGGGTGTCTGATTGGGGGTGTGTGGGTATTTTGTGTTTTGTTTTGGTCTTGTGCGGTGTGTGGTGTTGTGTGTTCTGTGTTGATTTTGTGTGGTGTCGTTGTGTGTCTGGGTGGTGGTGGTGCTGTCGTTTGCACCAATGCCGGCTCAGTTCTGAGCACCCCCGTCTAAGCTACAGCACGGTGCCCCACATCCCGGATCCATATGTCATCTACAGAGGAGAAGTCCAATGCAGATCCGTCAAGATGCGCACACACAACCCTTTGAGAGAAGACACTGCAGGCTTCGCCCGGAGCCACTTCGGTGGTGGTCAGTTAGCGCATGTTCTGATACACCCTACACCACGGAGCACCACCTAAGCCCCCGTACTCACTCACGACAATCATTGCCTCAGTCGCGCCGGAGGCCGACGTGACCCCCCTGTGAAGGAGTCTCTCCCCCACTGCCCACCGCTAGAGGGGTTCCAGGCACGTACGATTCCAATGAGACGCCCGGATGGTTTGCCAAATATCGTGACCTCGACGGAATCAAACCAAGGCATTACATCATTAAGCAGAGGACATCAAAACTCTGTAAAGTAACTTGGAGAGCAGGACAGGATAGGGCACGCGAATTTGAGCACATGATGATCGAGAGAAGGAGGAGGAGAATTGAGGATGGGGTAGGATTTGAGTTCCATTTATCTGAGGCGCTCTCTGCCATCTGCATGACAGAGGCTTGACTCTACGCTTACTGTCATAGAGCCAACCGGGGCAGTAAACCAGCCGGAGATACCGACACCTGCATGTTTGTAAAATTTGAGCCCCAGCAACGCACCACAGGCACGCATCTCCTTCAGTGATAGACCAGTGGGGGCCGGAAAGAGGTCAGTGGGACACGCCGGACTCGGTAATCTTGGTGATCCTGCCACGGTTTGCGGGCTCGAATCTACGCCTGCCCGTCTCGTAAAGGGGGGAATTTTTTTTCCCGTGGAGTTAAAACTGGTTCCCACCCACCGCACTCTATTTCCAAGTACAGTCCTTGATAATGAGACGGTAAACCGCAGAAGTCCGTGTAGTGGAAAGCACGCATCATAACATCTTGCACACATGGAAAATCCCATTCACCGCTTTAGGAAGAACAACGGGAAGAGAGAGAGTAGGCCAGTTTGGCCTTTGGTATGAATGACCGTCTCACATATAGCATGCACCCTGCGTGCAAGAACATGGACAGACTACGGAACGTAGGGAAAAATTGAGCGACGTCTGACTTGGGGGATGGACACAGGCATCACGACGCTGCGAAAATGAAGCTGACGCGCCACGCTGGCGCTCTTCAGTCAGGCATCCCAGGTAGCCAGACGTTGTGTAAACGAGGGTATTCTAGCGACGCCTAGATGCACCTTGGTCTTCTAGCCGAGCGATAGGCGCTATTAAAGGTATGTCATAATGATGCATAACCATAATAGTAATAGAAGTCGGTTGTGTGGTCCAGTCCTTCCCTAGCCGAAAATCTTAGCGAATAGATCAGGCAGGAGCGGTCGGGGATATTCTGGGCTGGCTTCCGGTGCCCGATCATCTCACCTCTCACAGCAGTTGCATCGCACGCGCGCTTTCTTTGGCTGCTATCCGATATCCCACGAATAAGATGAAATTGGATAAGGTTATTTATGGATGCGTCGAGGACAGGTTTAGTAGATGGTGTGTGTGTGATGTGTGTGTGTGTTGTGTGGCGGGTGAGTGTGTGTGTGTGTGTGGTGTGTGGGATGTGTTGTGTGTGTATGTCTGTCTGTTGGTGTGTCTGTGTGTGTGTCGTCGTGGTGTGTGTCTTGGTAGTGCGCGACGTGCGTCGTGTGTGTGAGACTGTGGGTGTGGTGTTTGCGTGTGTGTTCGGGTGTGGAGACGAGGAAGAGACGCAGACGGAGAGCAGAAGAGAGAGGAGAGGAGGGAGAGGAAGTGACTAAGAGCGCGAGTGATGAGAGCGGTGAGACGAGGGCGAGAGCGAGGCGATCGGGTTATGAAAGAGGAGCGAGAGAGAGGCACGTCTCAGTAGTAAGTAGTTTGAAGAGGTTCAATGGGGAACGGACACGGGGACGAAGTGTTTTATTTTTGTTAAACTTAGCTGTAAGTTGGAATGATTGTAGTCTTCCTGGGTGTGTTGTTTCTTTTACTATTGTCGAAGGTGCAATCACTGACCTTCTCGTCGGCCAACAAAATGTAAAGTTTCTTTTCGTGACTTAGCATTGATTTTTGTTCTCACGGTATTACCGCGTCATTTCTCTTTTTTTTGTTCTTTCCTTCTTTTCTTTTGCTTCTCTTGTCCCTTTCAAGGCTAATGCATCACGTTGTTGTTTATTCTTCAACCCGAAGTGATACGACCATTGTCTGACTGTGGACGTACAACCACGGTTGGGTATTTATCCCTGCTCGGACGGCGATGGGGGGTGATTCCAGGAAAGTGTTTTAGGCAGTATGTGGGGGGGGGATTGTCGTGTTGTTTGATTTGTTCACTTTGTGTGTTTATTTGTTTGTTCGTCGTTTGGTGTTTTCGGGAGTGTTTGTGTACTCCATTTCTATACCCCGCCCCCCCCCAACAGGCAAGACGGAATCGTAAGAAGGAGAAAGGAGAGAGTACTTTACCAATGGGAAACGAAAAGATGCCTGTGTATGTGTGTGTCTGATGCGTGTGCATGTGCGTGCAGTGTGCGTTGCATGCGGCTGCGCGTGCCCCGTCCCCCCCGTGCGCGGTGCGTCCGCGAGTCCACTAGCTGATCGTCTGCCCGGCGTGCGTGAGTGTGTGTGGGTGGCGTGTGTGTGTGTGCGAGGCGGCGCGCGGACCCGATAGCGCGCAGCGTTCGTGTGAGTGGTGCTGTGTGTGTATGTGTGGTGTGTGTGTGGTTGGTGTGTGTGTGTGTTGGTGACAGTGTTGGGGGTGTGTGCCAAAATTTACCGTTATAAGCCCCATTCACTAAACGGCGTTGTATAGTTTGTTGTAACGGCCTTGTGTAAACGGTTTTTTTTTTTTTGTATGGAATTTTCAGAAGTACCATGATCCGTTCTGAAAATTTGTAAGGTTGCACGTTCATTATGGGTTACGAATAAGCCCGATGTTTTAGATTACCGAGTTTTAAAGCGAGAACGTTAAAAAGGGCAAGCAAGGCACAAGAGCGGCCCGCACGCGTGTCGAGATCAAGGAGGAAAAGACACACCAAAAAATATAAAAGAGATATAAAGAAAGGCAAAAAAAAAAATAACAGAAAGCAAAAAAGAACGAAAGAATTACAAGAAAAGGGACAGAAAAAGATCGATACACCCACCGCCACCGGCCGTGGCACGATCAAGGTGAGTTAGCGATCGCGGCTCCCCGGTGGGAGCGTGGTTCGAATCCAATCAGGTAGTCATTGGGGTTTTTTTTTGGGGCCCCGACGGGTCCTTCCCTACCACAGATGTTGAGTTGCTTGCGGACTCAGTTGGGAAAGACTGGACAAACAGTCGAGTGTCATCCACTAAAATGGATGGGTTTTTTGAGAGTGTTGCTCAAAGTACTGACAAACAGTGCAGGTGTCGTTAATCTCTCGGGTCTGTTGGACCGCCGGGAATATATAGGAAGGAAGTTAGAGTACAGCCCGTCTGGCAGGTAGGCTCAGACCGAAAAATGGAAATCCGTATATTAGCATCACCTTTTAAGCCATCATCATAACTCCTTCAATGTCATTTCGATCAGCCATATAAAACCCCCCCCCCAAAAAAAGTGCCTCAAGATTATGTGGCCCTTCTATGCCCATGATGTCATGGGGACACTCAGTTTTCGATTCATCTCCACAGGTATGTGGCCCTGGTATTGGTTCCGTCCCGCGTAACCGGTATTCGGCGAGTACATGGGGGATTTTGTCGTTGGACGGACCGTGGGTGGCGCCCCTCCGGAGGGAGGCCCGACGTACTACCACTCACCAGCCCACAACCGAACGATAACACAAAGGACACGACCCGCAACGAAAA
>JADBJO010036633.1:0-10762 GCA_016801955.1 Conus betulinus | reverse complement strand
GGTTGTGGCAGCAATATGGATAACATCATGCAACCCCCACGACTGTCACGACAGTCTATTTGGTAGATCACTCCAGACTTGTCCAGTTTGTCAGTTTTGTCCTTGGGGGCGACCAGCTGGCTGCGGATGTGTGATAGGTTTGGGATGTACGGAGACGCCGGTTTTTCCTGATCTTCCTGCTCAAGGCTTCAGTCACACCACGGACATAGGGGATGGTGACATGTCCTTTACGCCTGGTTTGGTCTGTGTTTGGTGGTAGGATGCGGTTGTGATCTTCTTGCTAGCCGGGATGTTCCACGCCCACTTCTCATAGCCTGATATGGTGAGAACCAGTTTGAGGTGTTCCATTTCCTGGTCTTTGGCATCCTGAGTAGAGCAGATGGTGTGTTGGGCCCGATGGGTGAGGGTGCGTATCACTCCGAGTTTGTGTTCCAGTGGCTGGTGGCTTTCGAACTGTAGGTAACTGGTCGGTGTGGGTAGGTTTGCAGTACACACTGAAGGAGAGGCGGTCCTCTGTCCGTGTAATGAGTGTGTCTAGCATGGCAATCGAGTTGTTCTCTGGATTGCCGGAGCTGGGCTGCAGCTGTGGATGGGGACTCGGAATGAGCAGCGTGTGTGCAATCCACTGAGGGGTGGCACAGAAGATGGGACAGGGAAAAACACGTTAATAGTAGTGGACTGTCCGTTGTTATTGTTACTGTCCCAAAACATGGGGAGGGGAAGGGTGGACTGGGTGGGTGGGGAGGATACATTGGACACTGGTCCTTAAGTGTTGGGCCTTCTGTCTCTTTGATCAGAGTGCGGAGTTACAGAAAAGATCAACTAGTAACAAAGTTTGAACAGATGAAAATCGCCCTGGCTCCATGAGAAAAAACATTGAATGTGAAAAGGAGGACTCTGCCACTGGGATTTGGGGGACAGTAAATTTAGCTCAAAGCTAATTGTCAGCAAAAATAGCATAATGACCTGTGCACTTCTTTGTAATTTGTTTCTTCGACGTTGGGTAGGGCACAAAGGATTTGGGAGTGAAAAGTCCGGCAGACGGACAGGAAAATGAAGGGTCACGTGGATTGTGCTTGCATAGAAAAAGAAGGCTTACATGAGATCTGCCTCAAGAGTCAGGTGTGGTGTTGGGGGTCCAAGGGCTGGACTGTGCGCAATGAATATGTTTTGATGCTGGCTGATCTTCTGACAAAAAGCCAGGTGCAGCTTTGATTGTAATGGAGAAATACCACTCCCCCACCCCCCCCCCCCCCTCCCCCCCCCCAACCCCCCCCCCCCCCCCCAGCCCCCCCCCCCCCCCCCCCCCCCCCCCCCCCCCCCCCCCCCCCCCACAACCCCCCCCCCCCCCCCCCCCAACACCCCCCCCCAACCCCCCCCCCAAACAATCCCCCCCCCCCCCCCCAACCCCCCCACCACGCCAACAACCCCCCCAATGCCCACCAACCAACACCCCCCAAATGGAACCCCCCAATGCCCCCCCCCCCCGAATCCCCCGCCCACACCCCCCCCCCCACGCACCATAACAACCCAAACAACCCACCCACCGCCCCCCCCCCCAACCCCCTTCCCCCAGACCCCCGACACCCCCCCCAAAAATGCCCCCCAATCCCACCCCCCCCACGCCAACCCCCCCCCCCCCACCCCCCAAGCCCCACACACCCCCCACCCCCCAACCCCCCCCCACCCCCCACCACCACCCCCCTACTCCCACCCCCAATTCCCACCCCCGGCGCCCCCCCCCAACACACCCGCCCACAATGGCCTCCCCCCCCCCCCCCAAATTTCCCCACCTCCACCCCCCATGGCCCCCCCCCCCCAACCCCCCCCCCCCCAATCCCAACCCACACACCTGTGTTTACCACCCCCAACCCCCCCCCCTCACCCCCACCCACACCACATCCCCCCCCAACCCCCCCAACACCACATACCCCCCACAACACAACCATATGCACCAACACCCCCCCCACCCCCAATGCCCCACCCCCACCCCTCCCCCAATGCCCCCTCCCCATACCACCAAACCCCCCACCACAACCCCCAAAACCAACCCCCCCCCACCCCCCCACCCACACCCACCCACAATCCCCCCCCCCCCCGCCACCCCACCCACCCCCAACACAATGGCCTTACTGAGATGAGACCTATTTGTGACAAAAAAGAAATTCTCTCTCTCTCGTCTCTCTCTCTCTCTCTTGATATAGATATATATATATATATATATATATAGATATCGTTTCGAATTTTAACTTGTAAACACGGTCGCGGACTTCCGTCCTTTGAAGCGAGACTTCATTCAGTTGAATGGTTAAACGCAGGAAAGAAAGTTATTCTCCCCAAGCAAACTGCCCCTACCCGAGGCCCTCACCCCTAGTCAGTCAGTGAGCAAAATAATCCACCCATAACCAGCCCGGCTCTGCTCGCCGCCAGGCCCTCCCCCTCCCCCCAACGCCCCCTTCCTGCCCACTCCCATCTTCCCCCACCCCCCACCCACCCACACCCCGATTCCCCGCCCCCCCCCGCCCCTTGTTTTTCCCCCTGCCCCTCTCCCCCACCACCCCCGCCCCCCTTCACCCCCACTCTCCCCCCCACCACCCCCCCACCCCCACCCCCACCACCCCACACACACTCCCCCCCGCGCTGCCCCCCCAACACCATTTCACTGTTCAACCCCACCAAGCTCTTCTTCCTCGTCGCTGTGCGATGGGTTAACACGAGAGTGAGTAGGGGTGTATTGACCTGACAGTTCAGCGGACCAAGATTTACTCTGTTTTTTGGACCTTTATCCTTAAGAACGTGGAAAATGGTTGAAAACTATGTCGAACACACTGTTCCTACCAATCGAGAGTGGACGTTACTATTTTTTGGTACACTGGGGAAAAGGCGGAGGAATGATGAGTGAGCTTCAAAAGAACCAAATTTTCTTTCCAATTCTTTTTGTACTTTAGAGATAATGAGTATGCGGTCTCAGTGGCCTTTCCGACAGAGACAAATAAATAAGAGCACTGCAGAAGATGAGCAAGAAAAACTCCAGAATTGCTGACGTGACCCACAGTATCACGCAATCATTACTCTGGATCTCTCTCTCTGCATCTCTCGTCTCTCTCTCATCATCCTCTCTATCTACCTACTCTCAACTCCTGCCTCAATCTCTCTCTACAGAGGACGTGTGATTTCTTGACGCGGTTGCCACGTTGCGTTCAATTGGAAATGTGGTCTTGATTTGTACAAGACACACATTAGAACTGTACTGGCCCTAGAGGATTATGGTACTGATATTGATACTTGGTGAAATGGCTTAAACCTGCCACTGAAAACAGTAATTAGATTTCTCATAGTGCTTGTTTCAATAAGATATCACGGAACAGGGCCTTTTTTCCAAAAGGAATTGTGTGTAAAACACATCGATGATTTCCAAATTTACAAGAAAGGTGGATGCTAATCTACCTGATAATTACCTGTTGGTGTTGCATTAACAAGCATTCGTGAGCAAAGAGTACCAGTTTATTCTGAAAAAAGTGACTCTCCAAATGGGCAGAAAAACTTCAACGGGGAAATTGGCAGAGGAACAAGATGGGGTTTAGAGGAAGGAATACAGTACAATTGATCACATTTGTTTTTTTTACTTTATGTTTGTCCTTGAAAATATTTAGCAAACAAAAATCCTAATCCTCTTTGTAGCTTTCGTCGACTTTAGGATAAAAAGTATTTGATTTCTGTTGACGACAATGAAATGACTTTTGGTTTCATGTGTTAAGGAGAGAGTGGCGTTTGACAGTTAAAATGTCATAAAGCACTCGATGAGTATACTACTTAGTCCATTGCATATGTGTGGTGAGAGATAAGCATTCATATTCTGGATTTTTTTTTAATGTCCGAGAGGAGTAGTGAGTTTAAACAAGGACGTGTACTCGCCCAGGTTTTTTTTTTTTTTTTTTTTTTTTTTTGTCAATGAAAATTCGAGGGTTTGACTGACAGTAGAAACGAAACTCGTTGATGCGAGGATGCGTGGCAGCAGAGAGTCCTCAGGAAGGAGAAGCCCCTTTCAAAAAGCAAGTGTTTTCGGCCCTTATCTCCTGACACCCTTGGGGGCGGGGGGGGGGGTGGGTGGTTGGGCCACACCCGGTTCATGACTCCGGATGTCCCTCTGCTGACCACTTTTTTCCCTTGGGACGAGAGCCATGGATGGGGGATTCGAACCCATGACCCTATGGACATGCTCATTTTCCACTTTAATGACTCGCAACCACTAACCACTGCACTGGGACCCTGATATTTGTAGGAAGTTAAGCCTATGAAGTTCACTTTTGTTCCTCCTTGAACAGATCCAGCTTGAACACTTCTCTGCTGCTTCTGCCATTGCTTTCAGGGCTCTGGGTTTTTTCCCCTCCCTGCAACTGAGAGCTGTTTCATGAGGCTGTATGCAGACGTTCCTACAAAACCCCTAGCTCCAATTTCTGCAGTGAGGACTTTGACCTGATAGCCTCTCTCCTCAGGCTGTTTTGCCAGATCAGCATACTTTTTTCAGTCTTGTAGATTTGAGCTGTCCTCCATTCTGTTCTCATATGGCACCGTGAGCTCGATCATGATCAGCTGCTTGGTTGACTGAGAGTGGACTACTATGTCTGGTCTCATGCCACTCTTGCTGATGATCTCTGGGTGACTCTTCCATTCTGGGAGGTCTGCAGTGCACTCCCAGTCATCTGCCCCGTCCAGCAGACTCTGCCTGCATGTTCGAGAGTGGCACTGTTGTTCTTGGCCATGATTTGCTGCCTCCTGCCGTGAAGAATGTTGCGGGTGCTTTTGGAGTCCTGATTTTCCCTTTTGTGGGTGTTGGTACTAGCCCAGACTACTTGTACAATCTCTTTGAGCACTTGGTTGTGCCTCCATGTGTACCTTCCTTGAGCCAGGGCTACTTTTACATGAGCTTAGGACATGCTCCACTGTTTGTTTTTCATGGCAGAGGGGGCATGAAGGATCGTCTGTTTTTCCCCATTTCACCAGGTTTGCATTTGAGGGCAGAAGGTCATATGCAGATCTGAGAATGAAGCTGATCCTGAGAGGGGGCCATGTGGCAAAATGTCATTCCAAGTGAGACTTCTTTGGAGTGCATTCTCCCACGTGACCCATTGCCCTTGCTGGCTCTGCTGGACTGCTTTTTGGAGTCTTTTTGGTCTTCTTTTGACCACCATTCAGTTTTGGTCACCCCCAGTCATTGTCCCAGGATCTCACTTTTTTGCCGATTTTTTTTTTTTTACACTACACTATTTTTTTTCAAGTGTGGTCTTTAACCTAGTAAACTTTTTTTGGCCATGGTATTGATTTTGATCAGTTTTTGATAAAACCTAAACCCAGTATCTCCAAATGTAGCTTTCTGCCTGAAAGCCATTAACTCCCCTACATGCTATGTTCTTCCCTGTATGTATAAGCAACATTTTTCACACACAGTGACGCCAGAAGCCTGTATCTTGAACAAAGGGATTCTGGCTGTCTGAAAACACCAGTCATTTGGAAGAGAGTAAGCTACCACTTTCTGGAGATAAGTGTATTTTGGTGAGATCCACCAAGACAAGGAAAAGAAAATGTGACAGAAAAAAAACCCAATATATCCAGCTGATGGGCTGTCACTGTCAGGATGTTTATAGTCTGGCAGGAAGTGGGGCCCGTAGTGAGTCCCATAGTCTACTCGGACTGATCTTATTTGAAATAATGTACTAAGCTGTGGTGCTACTACCACCTACAGGTGACGCTCACAGCACTGTTGTTAGAACGAAGGGTTTTACATGCTGCAAATAACTGTTTTTCATTGCAAAAGATTTTCACCCCCCCTGGGTCAAAAAAGCTACCTGGATATGTGACTTAAAAAACACGATATTCTAGTCCCTTCGTGTGTGTGTGTGTGTGTGGTGTGTGTGCGCGCGCGCGCGCGCGCGCGCGCGCGCACGAATATTCGCGTATGTGAACGGGCTTCGCGTGCGTGTGTGCAAACACATACATGTAGGCGCTGCATGCGTGCTTATGTGTGTATCTTTACTGTGAATGCCCGCGGATGCATGGACATGCGTGCAAATTGCGTGCCATGCGTTGCACGATCTTGTGTCCACTCGCCCACGTGGGTGTGTGATGTGTGCATGTGTCACCTGTGTGGGCCTGTGAGTGTGTGGTGTGTCCCCCTGTGTACCACCAGGCATTGCTAATTAGGTGTGTGCACTGCCAACAGCCATGAGTGTGTGCTCATGCTGTAGAAGTCGTTGCAAGTAGAATGTGGCATGTGCGCTATTCGTTGTGTGTGTGATGCACGGTGTGTGTTAATGCTGCCCTGTGTGTGTGTTGTGTAGTGCAGTTGTGTGTGTGTGTGGGCGTGCGTGCGTCGCCCCCGTGCGTGCGTGTGTGTGTGACCCTGTGTGTGTGTGTGTGTGTGTGTGTATGTGTGTGTGTGTGTGTTTACTTATCTGTACACATTTGAGCATACAAACATTCACAGCGCGTATCTCAACGTGTGCCATCGTGCATGTTTGAATATGCATGTATGTATATTTGCACGGTTGTCTCGTGAACTCATTTACTCAAACGTCTCCCTGTAGTGTGTGCGTTTTCGCGTGGAAAGACCAGCAGCAACCGAACCCGAGAGGAGGAGACGGAAGGGCAGGGGAGACACCCCGACGTCGCGACCGGCTGGGGATAGGGGAAAGCGAGAGAGAAGAAGAGAAGAGGAGAGTAGAGGAGAGAGAGAAGACGTTCTCTGCTCACTGCATTCTGTGCTGTGTGTGTGTGTGTGTGTGTGGTCGTGTGTGTTTGTGTCGTGTTTGTTTGTGTTGTGTGCATGTGTTATGTGTGTGTGTGTGTGTGTGGTGTGTGGGTGTGTTGTGTGCTTGTGTGTGTGTGTGGTGGGTGTCACTGCGCTTTGGGCGTTTGTGCGGGGGGGGGGGGGGTGCTGGATGATTTGTGGTTCATCTCTCTCTCTCCTCTCTCTCTCGTCCTCTCGCTCGCTGTCCCTCCTCTCTCTCTCTCTCTCTCTCCCCCCCCCCTCCCCCTAAACACACATGCAACGCACCCACATGCACACTAGACAGAGACACGGACACAGTCACACACACACACCACACCACATCACAACACACACAACACACACACACCACACACACACATTCCCTGTCTGCTTTTCTATCTTATCTATCTTTCCTGTCAGTTTTGCTGTCTGTGTATATATTCATCTGCCTATCTATCTAGTAAATAGGAAGTTGCTGCTTGAGAGAGAGAGAGAGACGAGACGGAGCAAGTGGGAGAGAGAGTGGATGGGATGACGAGACGCGCCCCGCGGCTCCCGCAGGAGCCGGACACGCGCGAGGAACCCCCCACCCCCCCCCCCGAACGCCCCGCTCGCGGAGGACTCGCCCCCGAGACCTGACCGACCCCCGCGAAGACGAGAGAGCCCGCCGCACGAGAGAGAGCCACGAAGACGAGAGGCACGAGAGAACCGCGAGAGTACTAATGAGCGCAGTAAAAAGAGACTTCGTCAAAAATCACGCGTGGAGAAAATAGGAGAGACCAGACGATCGTCGTCACTCTGCACATAAAGCAAAAGATTACTCAAAAACCCTGAGAGCGCCATTAAGGTTTCCCTTGCGGATAAGGATACAGAGGGGGTGACACGCACTTGGTGGTTACAGAGGGTAGAGATGTCAATCAAGTACATGTCATCACTAAGAAGCCACGTGGGGCAGGACACATGAAACTGCCTGCAGAGCAAAAGGTGCGTCTTTCCCCCTTTGAGGACCATATGGCGAAACAACTTGTTTGCATTGGAGAGGGGTCTACAGTGGCAGCAGAAGGATGTCAATCAAATAAACTGTCAACAATAGGTGCACCACGTCTGGGGCAGGATACTGAACTCCTGCAGAACACAGGTGTGCATTCCTCCTTGAGGACTAGATGGCAAACACTTGTTAGCCACAACGGAAGGGGGGGGGAAAATTGAGTTGTCTACGAATCAATCAATCAATGCGGACTGCTATATGAATGTATGCTCTTGCATAGGGATATGTGATTGCGAGCAGGCAATCTCGTGTGGGTGTTTGTGTGGTAGTGGGTGTGGTGTGGGTGTGTAGGTGGGGGGTGTCGGCTGTGTGTGTAGTGTGTGTTTGTGTGTGCGTGCGAGTATTTTAATTATGTGTAATATATCAGCATACACAATTTAACAGGGGCGAAAGCTGCGTAACCATCGTGCAGTGCAATAGATGTATATATATTTGATAAGGTATTCGTTTCTGTGCATTAACTCAAACGGCTTGTAGTGTGTGCGTTTTTGGCGCTTCCGTGGAAGGATGGAACAAGAAGAAGAGACAGAGCGTGGATGGAAGAAGTGATTGGAATGTGGGGAAAGAGAAAAAAGAGAGTGGAGGTTTTTTTTAATAAGGGAGGAGGGGATGATGGGGTGGGACGAGGAAAAGAGACCTGGAGGGGGGTCGGAGGGACCAGAGGGGACGGGGGACAGAGGGAGAGACGGGTCTATGACTCACTGCATCCTGTCGTGTGGTGTCTATGTTTTGTGGGTTGGTGGCCTACACCTGTGTTGTGTGGGCCTTGGGGTGTGTGTGATGTGGGTGTGGGGTGTGTGTGTGTGTGTGTGTCGGTTGTCCGCGCTTGCGCGCTTTGGATGGATACATGTGTTCTCTTCTCTCTCTATCTCTGCTCTAGTCTCTTACTCCATCTCTCTCTCTCTCTCTCCTCTCCTTATCACCTACCGTCTCTTATTACTGCTTCCTCCCTCCATCCCACCCCGTCTCTCTCTCTCTCTCTTCTTTCTCTCTCTCGCTCTCTAGCTACCTACTCTCTCTTTTTCGGAGTTATGGTGAGGTGGGAGGGGTGTTTGTAAGTGTGGGGGGTAAGGAGGTTGTAGGGAAGGTCCTGTCCATCACCGATGTAGCCCCAAAAAACAGTAGTGTTTCTTGACAACATTTCGCAGGAGTTATTAACTTGTCATTTTGATTAGTGGCAAAGGTCGGAGGGTCTCCAAATCCAAGTGCAACGCTAATGATGAAGGAGATGACGGAGAAGGCAACATCTAGATAGTGGGCAACAATCTTGAAAAGTATGAAAGAGCAAGATTGGTAAGTTTATTTTTGTTTTAGTCAATTACATAATTGAGATGTGACTAGATCGATACTTGTATAATCTTTTCTTTTTTTATTCCAATTTAGTCAAGATGTAATCCAGCCAGAGTATTCTTTCCAATAGAAAATGCACACAACCTTTCAAACAAAATATGTTTCATTTTTCTCACAGTTTTTACTCTGCACGCACTCAAGACGAATTCAGATATGATCGCATTCGCAATGTGGTCAAGACGTTGATGAGATAATTCTCCCTAAACTTCTTCCCAAATACCCCATACTGAGGCCGCAGCAGACAGAATGTAGAAAAAAATATCCAACCCCATTTCTCTACCAGTGATAAGTGTGATTATTACAGAAAAAGCTACAATCAGTATGTAAGATGAAATGATGGGTGATTATAGGAGGTTAGCTATGACCCATAATTATTCAGTATTAGAGCCTATATTCATTTGCTCAGAAAGAAATAATGTGTCCCGGAAGGATGCAAATAAAGAAAATGCAAACTTAAACGTTTACATGTTTCTTCTTTTGCTGGGGTTCGTACATGGACTGAAACCTGTCCACGCATGCGCAGGTGCGCATGCATGTGCTCACGTACACTGACAATGTGTTTTTTTCTCTTGTAAATTTCGAGGGTTGACTGCCAGAACCATTATTGTTGACTGCCAGAACCCATAGTGTTGACTGCCAGAACCCATTATCTCACTTTTTGTCGATTTTCTTTGTTTTTTTTACACTTGCACTATCTTTTCCAATGTGATCTTTCATCTAGTAAACCGGTTTTTTTGGTCATGGCTTTGATTTTTTGATTAGTTGTTGATAAAACCCAAACCCAAGATCTCCAATGAAGTAGAAGTAGCTGTTCCCCCTAAAACCATTTAGCTCTACATGCTATGTTCTTTGCCCAGTTTGTATGAGCAGCACTTTTCACACACATGGCCCACAGTGACAGCCAGAACCCCTTTTTCTTGAACAAAGGGAATTCTGGCTGTCAGAAAAACACGAGTGATTTGGTAGAGTAAGCTTACCACTTATCTGGAGAGATAGGTGTATTTTGGGTGACTTTGATTCCACCACAATAAAAGGAAAAACGTAAATGAGCCAGGAAAACAACAAACCAATGGAGCAAGAGTGCTGGGCTTGGTCACTGTCCAGAATTTCGTTTTTATCATTGTGCATGAAAGTGGGCGCCCCCCGCCCGGAGCTGAGATCATGTGTCCCTCACCATGTAATGCATCGAGACAACTTAACTAAAAGAATTTTAAGTCTCAACTCTTTTGCTCCTGTCCACAAAGATCTGAAGATGCATAGCATTGTCTCAGAGAAACGTACACATTATTCACTCCGTTTTTTTCCATGAACGCTAATAGCTACAGGTAAGAGAAATCTTTCTTGAATACATTATATATCTTCACAGAAGATCTTGCCTTACCGTCAGTAGTCATATTATAACGGCTTCTAGTGAATACTATTTGTGTGTTGGTGGCGTTATTTTGATGATTATGTACTAAACGGCGAAAACCTTAGATCTATATCACGGTGGGGGTGTGTGTGGGTGTGTGTGTGTGTTGTGTGTGGGACGGGTGTGTGTGGGTGGATGGCGTGTAGGGGTACTGTGTGTGTGGGGGGGGGGGGCAGGGGGGGGG
>JADBJO010036632.1:0-10765 GCA_016801955.1 Conus betulinus | reverse complement strand
GGAAATCTGGTTTCTTCATCACTGTGAAAATTGATTCCTTACTTTCTGCAGCCATGGGACATGTGTCCCATGAAGTGTGAGAACAGTCTGAAGCTCTGCATACCAAAATGGTATGTAATACTTCTGACCTGATCAGGACTTTCAAAAAAGACCCATAGAAACACAATGGACCCTCTCCCTTTAATGTAGTAACTACTAACTTTTGAATTATGTGTAAGGTCTTACAAGGGAGGGGCCTTACAACTATATAAGAAGGGTAATTGGAAATTTTACAGAAAATACCATTAGCAGTTATATCTCAGAGTAACACACCTGAAAAGGGAAGGAGTCTTATTACTTTAGGGGGATCCACTGTTGTATTGCCAGTCATACTGTATGAAATTCAATATTGTGACAAGAAAGCAAACATTACCACAAGAAAATGGCAGGAAGTATCCTGTATCCAAACTTGCTAGTTTGGGGAAAGAAAAAAATAGATCCGTTTCCCGTTTTATCATTTATAAAAAATTGGCTTAGTAGGTCGGCTTCTAAAAAAAAAAAAAAAAAAAAAAAAAATTAAAATTTACAATGTTGTATTACTACTACTACTACTACTCTGTCTTGTCTGTGGGCAGCTGCTACCGATACACAGCATATCGGCAACTGACGAGATTTGTGTGGGCCCTCCTGGGAAAGGACATTCGGGTAGTGCTGCCTTCATGTGCTGTCGTCAAAATCAGAGATACCTTTCCGAGTGCTGACGGCAGATACAATGGCTACTTGGAACCAGAGTGACAGATTTCACAAGCCCCTTGAAATTAACTGGCAAAAACAGTGCTTGAAACCTCTTCTTAGGTAGAGAAGATTGTGCCACCCTTTGTTTCTGAAGAGATGTTGATGATATATAATCGTTAGTATTGTGTATCACAAACAGTTTTGCATTTTCATTGGTCAGATTTTTTTTTTTTATTCAAATCAGTCATTTCATATGAATCATGCAGGATAATATTTAGAGTAATACTGAAGTGTTCCACGTGCGTACACATTATGTTTGAACACAGCACAGTTTCAATATCATCCTCAATCCATTCACTTTGACAGCATATTCAAATATATAGCCACAACCTAGGTTTCCTTTCACACAGTTTCAAGTGTTGGTCACTTCTTGTTGTAACGAGAGCGGTGGTGCTGCTGAACGGCATCCTCTTTTTTTGGTTTTTGTGATCGATGCACACATAGGGGTGGAATCGGTAGCTGATGGTGATGTAAAAGCACCCTCTGTTCCATGCTGGTCAGGCTGCATCTTGAAGCCAACCGGATCACTCGGTGCATAAGTCTCTGGACATAATCTGTGGGCATGAAAGCATAGTCTGGTTGAAGTTTTTCAGCAAAAATAATAATGACATGCAGTAGACTGTACAGTAGATCCTTTTTTTTTTTTTTTTTAATTAAAATCCTATATTATCCAAAATGAAGTCTTAAAAGGAATGGATCCTATAAGGATGTTACTTTTAAGAAGGGCAACGTCTGCTAGACGTACGTCTTGTGAGGGAGGTAGTTTTATAAAGGGGGTTCCACTGTATATACTTGAAAGTGCCCATAATAAGAAGTGTACTGCGAGCTTTTGCTCCGTTAGCCATTATTTTTTGCTGGCAACAGACATGGCATTGGTGATCGGTTTGTCTCACATTATAATTTGCCCTTTACACAATAACACCTTATAATAATACAGTGGTGTCCCCCCCCCCCCTTTATAAAACCTTAAAAAAAATCACCCAGAATTAGATCTCATAAGGGAGGGGTCTTTGGGGCGTATTTTAATACATGCAAAGGGCAAACTATCAAGGACGTTGGTTTTTTTGAGGGAGGGAGTCTATAATGGGTCTGAAAAGGGGGGAACCAATATATAACCAATTGCGTCTCTCATTGTTAGAATATGAAGAAAGTGACATTCACTTACCAAATGTGCATGACTCCTTGATTCCTTGGACCACAAACTCCTTTCTAGCTTTCCGGAAGGCGACATTGTAGCGTAGTTGTCCATCCATCCTTTGTGCTTGGGGTCGGTTGCTGTTTTCATTGAAGTGAACTGCAGCCAATATGCTTCTGTAAATGGTTAAAAGGATATTTGTACTTAATATATTTTAAAGATATTAAGGCAAAAAAAAGGGTATTGTTACGGTACCCCTGACTGACACAATTTTCTTTATGCTGACCTGATCTTTTTTCTGCCTTGGGGGGAAAAAGACAGAGATTGAGAATATTAGAAAGGGAATCTCTAGCAAGGGGGGTACTAAGCTCACTACAGAAAGATGGCATCGATCGCCGTCATGAAAGTGCCATGTTTCCAAAAATATGATGATAATGAACACGTTTAAAGAATCGTCCATACTCGCTGATATTTACTGGGACATTTATTCTCATATAGGAAAACACTTGTCATTTGCTGTGGTAGTGAAATAGCGGAACTTTTCAAGCTGGATTGGTCCCACTCGGTGATTAAAAAAAAAAAAAAAAAAAAAGAAAGAAAGAAGACATTTACCAAGTCAACCTTTTTTTTTTACCAGGTAACCATTACCTTTTCTTTTGGAAAGACTTGGGGGGGAGTGGGGGGGGGGGGGAGCTAATTTTCATGTAACAATTAAAAAAAATCTCTTTTACTTGTTTAAAAATCCTACTTATAGTTGTATATTTTGTCATTTTGAAATGGTTCCTTGTTTACTTTTATATGATACTAGCTGATCCACCCACTCTGCTGTGTGTTTCCCACCTTCCCCCTGCTCCCCTCCCTCCCTCCCCCGTCTTTGTCAGTGCATCTCGGCCCTTCGTCCAAGGTCTGACTTTGGTGTTTACAAAGCTGGGTGGGAGATCCGAGGTCCAACAGAGAGTGTATGTGCAAACCGTGAGGCCAAATTCCACCTAAACTGACCGCAGGAGGGGTCCAGACACACTGGCAGAACCAAAAATGGGCACACACACGTTGCCTCACTGTCGTAATGTAATAGAGATGCCAGAAAGGTATAAAAATACGGTAATAGAGGATAATTACCTGTGTACCATCCCATCATAGGAGAATCCAATCATCTTCGGAGCGAAGTGGTTGAGCACAGAGTGAAACGCCTCAATGGCAGCAGTTTGAGGTCCAGTGGACAGCTGTGGGACATCTCGCAGCATGTACGTAGACTGGAGGACATCAGTGTTAGTACTGACACTTTGCTGCCTGAAAATAGAAAAAGACGATGAAACTTAACAAGTCTTCTTTCCATTACTTATTTTCAATCTGAACGTGGGAAATATTAGCTGGTATGGGTTTAAAAAGTGAAATTAGCCTAGATTTGTATTCACTTTTTCAAACAGTGGTGCTGAAGACTGTTTATTGGTAGCTGAGTAATTACCAGCTTCATGTCAATAAAACTGGAAAAAAAAATTGTCCTTGTTGTTGTCTTTCATGCTGCGAGAAATTGGAAACATGTTATATATGTAACATTGCACTAATAACACTTAAAACAGATCTGTTTACTCATATCTTTGCAAATTTGTAATTTCCGAAACGAAAAAATCGTACTTATTCCAAAAAAGAAATCAACATGAGGCCGACTCTGACCAAATCTGAATCCTATAGGGCCAAGTGATGTATTCCTGGACTTTTGAGATGACTTTCCAGTGATTTTCTGTGCGACTTGTTCATGATTTTTAGATTCTGCGTCATCTAACCTGGAATTACACAATGCAGTCGCCCCTGCTAGTTTTAGGGGGCCCACAATCACAAAATACCCTTTTGGAAAATTGTAAGGGTAAACAGGCCTGTTTAAAATTAGAAGGAAAAAAAAAATATCTTACACCAGTGTGATAAATGGACAATTATAATTTGTACTTACCTTCCTTCAGCCACTTTTTCCGCCGCTCTTGACCTTCCAGAGGAGGATGTGCACATTCAGTAAATGCAGACCCTTCATGGTCATGCTTGTTGTGCAGATGGTTGCACAAAGACTGCCACTTTTCCAGCATCAACTTTCCATCAGCCTCAGGAGTGGAGACTACTGTCCAATACAAATGATTGATGATGGACCGAATCCACAGCGACAGCTCCTTGCAGTCTTTGGTGTTGGCCACCTTCAGTAGTTTCTTCTTCAGTCCTGTAAAAAAAAAAAATTTGCACAAACGTTATAGCATCTATTTACTCTGAATCTTTAGTTTGGGATTTGCCAGGGTTTTCATTATGAATCATTTGAAGTAAACCACAATATTTTTCTCGCTATGTAAAGGAGTTTGACCTGGATACATTGAATTTTCCTCTCATTCTGCACCAAGTTCCATGGAGTCTTGGATGAGACAAATAAACTTGAAGTCTAATGTGTCCACGTTAAACCCAGTGGCAAAAAAGTACTCAACTGTTTAAAATTTACACACACTTGTTCTCTTATTATCATCAGTTACAAACAATCGCATGCAAGAGAAAAAGAAAAAAAAAACCAACGTGTGGTCCTAGGGGAAAAAAAGTATGGCACTGTAACAGAACAAAAGGTAAACTATCTGACTCAGCTCCTGTACACAACAGGTATTCAAAATGAATAAAGTCTGCTTTGCATGAAAAATGGAAGCTGACAAGGACCATACTTTGCTCCTTCATCAAGATTACCTAGCCTGCAGTTACTCAAAAGTTATGGAGTTGTATGACCAGGAACAGTCGACCATGGCCAAAACAACATTAGGTTTTCTTCCAGTTTCCTGACTAACCCTAGTTCTTCACCCCCATCCCTAAAGTTTTCTTGACAAATGGGAAAAAATAAATGCATCACGGGCGCCAGTGACATTCAGGGTACCAAATACGACATAAAATAAAGCACCAACCAGTGCATGATTTTGGTGAAAGCTGAAAAAAAAATGCCGACCTACCAACCCCATTTAAAAAAAAGAACTTATGAAACTGGAAACAGACCTTTTTGTGGCCTAAAAAGAAGACGCACACACTTGGCAAGAATATGTTAGTCGTTGTGGGACATGGGGTAGGTGTGTCAAATGAAGCACGAGGGATCTTTTATTTTACCCATCTGTAATTTGTACTGCTTTATTGCATAACCTCTAAGGAACTCACCTTTGGCAACATGCCAGACATCAAATGAGTGCTTAACGCCTGGCATGTTGTCTTTCATGTGCTTGATGATGGAAGGATTCCTGTCTGTCACCAGCTCGCACACATCCAGCCCATTGTCCCTTCAGAAAAGAAAGGCAGCGCTTCAACCCTTCCTTCTCCATTCTGCAGCTGCTTCCCACATCCTCCTCATTGCACTAAACAAAACAGTGTCATGTATCAGGTCACTCTTCAGTGTATGTAACAAAAAAAACCAACTTGGACTAGATATTCAACAAACATATAACCACTCACATACATGCAATAGAAATATAACACATACACACACATGCATGTAATCCCACCCACACCCACCCACCCTATATACACATTTACTTCTATTTCTACACTAATCACCTAGTCAATGCTTAGATTGCTTCAAATTACCTCGTTCCCTGCATTTTTGTGGATAAGTTATTTACTTTTTTAGAAGAGACTTAACAAATTCTGGCTACGGTCTCGACCAGTTTTGGATATAATAGCTATGGAAATTCTATAGCAGCTAAGAAAATTCTAGAAAAAGATCACCATGCAATGGCAACACTCATCTTTACACAAACACAAGAGAACAAGAGCCAAGTTCATTAATTAAATCAACTAACCTGCACAACTCGCGTATCAATCACCATCATCAGGTCCAAATCGAGGAGTGTATATGTGCCATATTTGGCACTGTGGCCTGGTGAGTCTGCTCGGCCGTCCCCACCAAGTGTCAGGCTGTAGTCGCTTTCATGTGCCTTTTCTATATACCGAGCCTGGTGTGACTTCCACTCTTCTTCTATGGCAGGGAACAGAAATGCCCGCTGATGGTCAAAAAATGTAGAAGAAGAAATGGAAGCCACCCCAAGATGGTTCAGAAAGCGGAGAGAGCCTTTGAAGGCAGCAAGCCTGTAAGCAAAACATATCAGGTTCCATTATTACAGTTTCTAACTAGATTACCAGGCACATTATAGGGCACCATGTTTTGCCTAATACACGGTTACAACGTGGTACAATAAAAACTTGTGATGTAAGGACACCCCAGGGACATTGTGAAAGTGTCCTTACATGACAGGTGTTCTCTCATGACAGGGGTACATTACACTGTAAAAAAAACAAAAGGGACACTGTGAACATGTCCTTACATGAAAGGTGTCCTCTCATGACAGGCCCGTCTTCACATCACAGGTTTTACTATAGTCATATTATAAGCTCAGATAAATAATGTGGAAGAGAGGAGTTGTCTTATACAATGGAGGATGTTCAAAACGAAGTTGGATCTAACGAGAAAAACTAACACGTTGAAACACTGAGGTTTGCACCAATCCTTCTTTACATGACTAAACATATGGCTTACATGCTGAACAACATTAGTTTTGAATGTGACAAGAAGTTCGTAATAAGAAGTGTTCACTGTTTCTCTAAAAAGTATTGTACTCACAGTGCATAAATGTTTTAATCATTTCGGGGGCTGTTAAAGCTAGAATGCACTATACAACAGTAATGAATAAATGCATTCACTTATTTTCTTCTTCTTGAAGCAATGGAGTATACTAACCCAGAGAACAGAATGGCCGAAGACACATACAGGTTGCCAGCAGGAATGTCTTTGATGAAGGGCTGGCTCATCCACACACTGTCCTTCCCACAGTGCGGGCATTCCTGCTTCACACACTGAGGAAAGTGCCTCTAATGTGTGTGATGCTACCACTTGCTGGCTGAGCACAGTACTGGCAGCGCTGGAACAGCTCAAGGAGGCATTCTTCGAAAACGATAATTTTCGACTTTCCCCACAATCTAGTTCAGCGTCACTGAAAATAGAAAGTGTGATAAAATCTTAAAATATATGACAACTCCATGTTAATATGATGTGGGTGTGGGTGGCAGGTCTGAGGGTAAAAGAAGTAGGTAATGGAGGGGGAGAGAGGTTGTGTGTGTGTGTGTGTGTGTGTGTGTGTGTGTGTGTGTGTGTGTGTGTGTGTGTGTAATTGAACCTGAAAATTATTTTCCTACTAGTTAGTTTCACCCACCATGAAAAAATTCTGAAGTCACTGGTCAAAGCACAAACACTTTTACATTTGATGCAATGGAATAGTTTTTCTTAGAAGTAGAGTACACTATGAAATCAAAATAATGCCTCCCCCATAGACGAGTGTGGCAAGTTAATCCGAAACGGTCACATGTAAAGTTGTAAAGTTATCAACATCCTTAGCTGATCGCAGTTTGACCATAGTGTCCAGGTGCTTCACACTGTGTAGGATGGTCCCTGAAGTCCTTTTGCCAGGAAATGACACCCAGCAATAAGATCATGCGTTAAATGTTATTTAAAGAGCAAGATCAAAATCAGAAGTTAAATCTTGTTTCCTTTGGTGTTTCTTAAGGAGTCAGTGTACTAGTGTGCTTTTGCTAAGTTTTCATTTTTCGTCTCAACAATAAATCAGTAAAACATACTCAGTGCAATTGTAAGCATTCATTAGTTACAACAATTAACACTTCCACAATTCATAATCATATCAACTTTAAAGAGCATTGATGACCAACATACCTAGCAGAGTCTGTGTCCATGCTCTCCTCCTCCACTGGGATGTAATCTTTATCAGGATCATCAGCCTGCTCACAATGCTCAGTGTCTTCAGGTCCACTGGCTGGATCACTGGCTGGTTCACACACTGGTCAGGTGTTTGCTCTTGCGTGTAGCTGGTGTCCAGGTTCAGATCACACTGATTGACTGGCTGCACACCTGTCGTTTGGTTGATTCCATGCGGTTGAGGCCAGCTTGTCCAAACGGTTACGCTGCACACCCTAGATGTACTCCTGCCCTGTAGTGTCATGCCCTCCTCCCCACATGTGGGACCAATCGTGTTCTAAGGTGACAGCATGTGGAAACAATTATCTGTACAAAAATAAAAGTAAGGCATACCAATGGTGTTTCAGAGTAATAAACGGGCTGTGTTATAAGGTGCACAGACTTTGATGCTACAATGGGTGGGGGAGGGATGGGGGTGCGGGTGGGGGCTAGCCACGAACAAGTCAAATGATCTTTATCGAGGGCAAGAGAGTAGCTGCCACATTTTCTTTCATCCTGCACCATTAAAAATGCAAACATCAAACAATAAACAATGGGAGGAAGAACCTACACAATACATAATGCAAAGGAGTGACAAACGCTGCAACACATTACAATAATGTCATGAGTGACTGGACCCATTTTCATGTACCATATTGTACTAAGTACAAGGCAACCTTATAATAAGACACACACCCCAAATTGAACACAAGAAATCAGATTGTGTTTATTTATTTCCATACTCTGATATTGTCAGTCATAGTTATAAGACTCAGGGGTCTCAGTTTACGGAAGAAAGCATCGCCTTGTAGTCCATAAAATGCGGTACACTATTCTAAACTTACCTTTAAAGGATATGGATGGGTGAACCTGAACTCGTTTGGCTTCTGGTTCGAGTCTTTTTTCCCTAAAACGTAACAGACAAAGAAAAGTGGTTTACTCACTGTGTAATGACCTTTCTTTTAACCATTTCCTTTTCACTTCTTTTATCCATTTACTTACAAAAGACCAGTGTCTTTTAACATTCTTTCTTGAATTTGATAATAACATGCATAATTGTATTTGCACACACACATGCGTTCATTCAGGTAGTAAAATATAAGCCCACATATGGTAAAGTATCATTATAAAATATACTTTTGCCTTACCTACTAATGATATTGTACATTCCTAGCACTTCATCATAAACAAGATGCAATAAGCGGCTCACAATCATAAAATACAGAGGCGTTCCACCCAGGTAGGGCCCTCGGGCCAGGGCCCCTATCACTCTTTCAGCAAAGAAAAAAATGCTGCTAAGAGCAGTATAATTGTAAATTCACTATATACTCTCTCAAGAGAGGCTTCTATTGCATCTTTCAATATCCATACTATTGTCAGCTTGAAACAGGCTTAGCCACCCCCCCCCCTCCTCCCTCCCCCCTTTGGGCATCGCTACTTTTTTGTAGGCTTGCTAAGTCACTAAAATAATGTCAGGAATACAATGAAATAATAAGCAAATACTCCCCCCCCCCCCCCCCCAACCTCCCCCTTCTCCCATTAAACACACACGAACAGTGAAGTGCTGATGATTGAAAAGTGAAATGACAAACTGCCCTGACATAAGAGAAATGGCAGTGCCCTGGCTTTTGCAGAAATCAATAAATCAAACAAACTAAGCTTACCAATATTAATGTCATCAGACATTTCTCCTGACTGACAGGCAGAAATAGGATGTTTTTTAATTCAACTGGGCAATGATCTATGACTACGGTCTGAGACATCACTGCACCAGATATAGCAGAATATTAGTCACTTTCTTTTTAAGTTTTTCCATACATTTTGTTTCAAAAGCTAAGAATGCATGACTGAGGGAAAAAACCATGCTGTTAAGGAAAATAACACATCATTTCACAACCTGAACATAAGAAATCAAAAGACATTCTATTGCATGTCCTTATTAAAAGTATTTAACACACACACAGACTGTAAATACAATATAATTACTGTGTTCACAAAGCAGCTGTTGGTCTGGACGCCAGCATCTCCGGTTGAAATGTGCTGTTGGACTGCACGTGATTATCAGCTGCAGCAGCAAGATCTTCTGTCAAATCCGGAGGACTGGCAGTCAGCTCACAAACAACCTGTTGCAAAAATTCTGCCTTTAAACCCCTGTGCACATGCACGCAGGCTGACAGACAGTAACATATGCACTGGCACTAGCCACAGACATGCATACCACACACAAACCCTCCCCCAAATGTGCTAGCTCTCAAACAGAAAAATGTGCCTTTGAAAATCTGCTATCCCCTCCCTCTCTACCCCCCTAACTAGGAAAACCGTGCCTTGTGAGGTGGCAGAAAAAAATTTTGTTGCCACTCCCTACCTCCCCCTCCCCTTTCCTGTAAACTTTCGGTAGCTAGAGATGTACAATTATAGGAGACCCCCCCCCCCCCACACACACACACACACACACACCTTCTCTCCTCCTCAACGAAGCTGTTGGCATGGTAGAAAAATCTGGTGCAAGGATGCTTTGGCATGAAATCAAAATTGAAGGAGCAGATAATTTCATGTTCAGGTTCTTGAGCACCAAGAAAAATCACTCGTGTGTGGCAGAAAATCTGGGTGCAAGAACTTTTGGCTGCCCAGCGTTCATGCTTCAGCCTGTTTTTCTGCTTGTTTAAGAAACTAACCAGAAACACCCCCTCCCTCACTATTTATCAAGAGCGTGTGCTCCTGATACATGCATGTTCTCACTCACCACACAATGATACACCTATACACAGCCACACAACACAACACACAACACACACACACACACACACACACACACACACACACACACAAGAGTATGCCACTGAATTTGATTCCGCTGAACATTGTTGCCCAAAAAATGTATTGTACCATGTTCATTACATGTACATGATCTCCATCCTCTTACTGTACTGCTAAAAACATTGAGGTTTGGAGTACAGATATAACAAGAAATAACAAAAATTTTATTTTTATTTACTTTATGTTGTCTGTACTGTAGCAATGCAAGCCATAGCCAACCCCGTGGGTCACAGAAAATAGACAGCAAAAACAGTTGTACTTTGATAGTAAGGCGATGAAAAGATTGCTATGTG
>JADBJO010036631.1:0-7500 GCA_016801955.1 Conus betulinus | reverse complement strand
CGTCACCTGTCTATCTGTCTGGGCTGCCTGTCTCTCACTCCACGCTGTATCCTCTGTGGGGTCTATCCTCTCTCCTGTCTTCCTCTCTTCTCCCTCTCTATCTCTCTCTCTCTCTCTCTCCCCTCTCTCTCTGTCTCTCTTATATGCAATGCACACACATACGCGCGCGCGCGCGCGCGCGCGCGCGCGCGCACCACACACACACACACACAACACACACACCACACACACACACACACAACACCACCAAACACACACGCGCGCGCACACCACACACGACACACACACCACAAACCACGTCTTCTGTCCATCTAACTCCCTCTCCCACCCCCGACCCACCCCCCCCACCCCCCACTAACACCACCTCACTCTTCTTGTTGTCAGAGTTTGCAATTCCCCTCTTCTACCCCTCCACCATTCCCTCCCGTCCATCCTCCCCAACCTCTCCATCCCTCCCTGATGACTGAGGATAATGAACCTGCCGTTTACTGAGAACTCTGGCATCACAGGGAATTATCATACCCAGCATTGGACTCGAAACTGAAAAACCCTGTAAGTACCCTTCGGAGCTTTGAAATAGTATCTGTGATGGACGAAAAGCCATTATGACGATCCAGTACTCTCGTGCACACAAGGATGGGGGGTGAGGGTGGGGGGGGGGGGGGCGGAAAGTTAGAAGAGAAAGATGCAAATTAAAAAGAGAGTTTTAAGAGATTGATTTGCCATGTCATGAATATGCTGCATTCATGTTGAAGACTTGGTGGGCTTTGTTGTTAATTCTTTTTGCACGAAAAGAAAAACTGTGTAATATATCGTTGTCCCTTTCTGTAAAGATCGCACTTTATCCTCTACTACTCGTTCTTTCCATTCCCCATCGTGATCGTTTTACTCATACCACTTCCCAAATTTCTCCTATCTGTTGTCAGGGGAAGTGACTTTTTTTTCCATTACTGACGATTCTACAGGGTTATCGACCCGCCCCCCCCCCCCCACCCCACCTCACCCCCCTACCTCTCTAACACTTCCCCAATCTTCCCTTTTGTACCTCTCCTCTTCTTAATCCCTTCTGCTGGCTGCTGATTATTGAGGTTTGTTGATGGATCTACCTTTACCTAGAACTAGCTTGATTGGCGAGGGCAAGTCCATAATAAACACAATCCTGTTAGACATTCTCTGAAATGAGAAATGTTATAAGGAGCTTCCAAGTCATTATCACACCAAAAGCGCGAGATAACGTAACAAAACGAGAGAAAACAAGAATGATAGTCAAATAATCTAAAAAACCAATGAGGACTAATATAATTCATTTGTCTCTCCACATTTTGTATTGTCTTGTGATCATTATATTTTATTAGTTTTTGCTTATCATGGTCGTAGATAGATGCTGATGATGATTATGATGATGATGATGATTGGTGGGATGGCTGGTGGTGGTGGTAGGGGTGGGGTAGTGTTATGATGATTAGCACGATCGACGGACGACAGACGACTACGACGACGACTCTGATGAGGATGACGATGATGACTGATGATGCTGGTAATAGGTTGTTGTTGCTGTTGTTATTTTGTTCAAGAGAGGCTAATCTGATATTGTTGAACAGTTTCTCTGAAGATTAACTGCAACCCTTATTCCGCTTTTCATTCTGCTCCAATGCCCAGCCTCCATCCTCATCCTAACCCAACGCCTCTCCCCTAGCCACCACATGAGACAATGTCCTCCTTGCTAGATGCCAGAAGAGGTTATTGTTACCTGAATGGCGTTCACAGTTCGGTGATTCGACCACTTAACACACACACCACACACACACACACACCACCAATACGCCCTCTCTCTTCTCTTCTTCTCTCTCCTCTCTCTCTCTCTCCTCCTCTCACCTTCAAACACCCACACACATACACACACACGCCCGCGCGCGCCGCGCCGCGCCGCACGCAAGCGCTCATCGACCCTCTCCTTCTCCGCTCCTTTTTATGTCACCCTCTAAAACCTCCCTTCCTCTTTTTTCATTCACCAATGATTATTGAGGATGAGGAAACCCAGCTAATGAGGATACCTAGCCTGAAGAAGAGAAAACATTGCTCCAGCCATGAGTTCAGAAACAGTCATTATGTGTAACTTCTGAGTTGTGAAATGCTAGAAATGCAATGACGGAAGCCATCATCATTTCCTATTTACCAGAGGTAAGAGACGAACAGAGGAAATCAAGGAAAGCGCACGTAGGTCCGAAGATGATGACACCAGGACCAGTTGATCTGAAACAATCGAGCAAATACTGACAGCATAACATAATCCGGATGAGACATCAACCGCCGTAAGCTGCCTTGCACTAAGGAACAGGTGAATGCGAGATTTCGATTCGGGTTTTCCCAATAGAGGTACAACAGAAGAGAAGGAGGCAGTTACGAGGAAGAGGAGAACATCTGGAAAGGTTTAATGTATGTGCCAAACCCACCAGACCTGTGATACCATGGGTAACACGTTTGCTGAGAAGAAAATATAACAAATGGGTGAGGTTGATAGGCCGAAAAGGAAGTCAATTTAAATTGTTCCAGGAGAGACACTGATCAAGCAAAAACCCGCAATTACAAGTGGAAGATAAATATCGAAGAAATAAACAAGTCACCAGTCAAACAAAGTAAATTAACACTGCCGTTTGAAAACACGAATGCAGCAACACATCCATATGATAATAGTGTCCGTTCTGAAGTAATGACGTTTAGTTGTTCAAGGACATATAACAATATATTAAATTGGCGAGATTTCTAAGGAATCCAATCATGGTCAGATGATGAAATATAGAGGCTAAACAGTCGCCATTATAGAGTATAGGAATAGAATCTTGACTAAAATATTCTTCTGCACAATACGAGTACTTTATGACAAGTCAGAATGATGTCTGAAGCAACTTACGTAGAGGGGTGGAAAAAAACGATCAGGCTAACAATTTCTTCTGTCATTAGTATAATTGGCTTTTGACCAAGAATATTGAAACTGCTGGAATATAAAGAAGGAAGTGAAGAAAATGAGGGAATAGTATACATGAATATGAGAAGGGAAACCCTTCACTAGCTACTTGAAGAAGAACCTCGGAACCCCCCTCGAATGCACGAGATATTTGTTTCGCCTGCTGTCCTATGGCCTTTAACGTGCCGCTGGATGGCGACGGGTATCAAGGAGGAAAACACACGGCTGAATGTGTGTCTGTGCTCTTGGCGTCAAATAGAGACACACCACAGTCCATACTTCTGTTGTATTCTCTCAGAACCAAGGGGTTTCAAAAAAGAAATCCAACAGCCCCCCCAGAAGCAGCCGCGAATGGAAGTATATATAGTAAATGGAACAAAAAGAAAGGGTTAGAGGGGAAGAAGAAAGAAAAGAAGTGCTGGAAAAACCTAAAAAAAACAATGCACATGGTATAGTCAGAACAGGAAGAAATCTTTGAAGCCTATGCGTGAGAATCCCATCAAGGCCTGCAAGGAAGGTCGAAGAAGGTAGTGAAAACAGTAGTGAGGACGGTCAGCATCTGCTGTTGCAATAAAAACCCAAGCAGTTATCGTGGCTAAAGAATTGTAACCAGAACAAAACTTACTTGGAAACTCATAAGACGAATGCAAAATCTCCCACTGTGATTGATCAGAACAATATGATGCTCGAAACAACTGAAGTAGTGGAGTTGGAAAACAAGTGCGAGGCTAACAATTCTTCCGATACATTATATAAGGACTTGAGGTACAAGGATTTGAACATATGGGGGGGGGGAAGGGGGATGGTGAAATGGAATATGAAGGAAAATAAAGGTGGGAATATGATCATAAATATGGAGAGAAACCCTAAAATCGCTAGCTGCGCGGTGAGGAAGCCAGTCGGGAATCCCTCTTCGAAAAGGCAGATCTATTAGTAAATTTTTAGACATTTCAAGACAAGAAAATGAAATGTCAGTTTTCAATTTTTATTACAAAAGGACCAGTTAATGTTTTTTGTTGTTCGTCATAATATTGTTATTACCTGTTAAATACGCATGAGCTACCAAGACGAACAAATCTGATTAAGAAGAGCACAGGACCCGGAAATTTACGTAATTGCGATTAAACTGAGCAAATATGATTGTTCTGTGGGGTAGAATGTAGATTTGTTGAATGATATGTATGTTAGAAAAAGCGGTCGCTCGGAGACAGTTTGTTGCAGTTAACCAGTGCAGTGGAACATTCCACACATTCCGTCGTTTTTAAGTCCTTCCGAAGCAGTCATCATCATTTCCAACACCTCCATTTATCCAAAGCTGCCTGAGAAAACAACGCAAAGAGGACCGAGAGACAGGCTGAGGGGGGGGGGAGGGGAGGGAAGAGGGGGGGAGGGAGAGACTGCACTGAATTGAAAAACGTTACGAATTGAACTGAAAATGTATATAACCGCCTTGTTTAACAGAATGTAAGCGTATGATTCTCAACGATCGCGGGATTTTCACGACGATTGTAGCTGTCTTAACACTCCAAAACTGGTAATCTTGCCTTCAGCTGAGACATTTTGCATTCCCGTGTATTGCAATCAAATCTTCCTCGTTTAGTCCTTTCAACGGCATCATCAGTTATTGCCCCTCCACTGTAATCCAAAGCATCTGAAAACCCAAACATATCAGAAACATTGATTAATAGATATGGCGGTTATGATGCCTGAATGACCCACGGGTAAAGCGCGGGAACTTAGTCAGAGATTCATCGAAGTGGGCTGCTAGAGCGAGAGAGGGATGGGAGAGGAGAGGACGTGGAGGGAGGAGAGAACGAAGAGGGACGGAGAGAGGGGGACGAAGGAGGAGAGACTAGATTGGCGGGAGGAGGTAGGGGGGGGGGAGGGAGGGAGGCGGAGAGGAGGGGAGGAGAGAGAAGGAAGGGGAGGATGAGTCAGAATCATCAAGTGTGCTTAGCCTAGAGGAGAGGAGAGAGAGGGATATAGAGAGGTGAGAGAAGGGGGAGAGAGACGAGAGAACGAGGAGGATAACGAGAGCGAGAGAGAGAGTGAGAGAGACAGGAACAGACAGACAGACAGAATGACAGACAAGAACGAGACAGAGAGAGACAGCAGTGATTGGTTAAATTGCTGACCACCTGCTCTCCTACATGAACAGATACATGAACATTGAACAATCACTGGGCACAGTTCTCTGATAGTTTTATCACATCACCATCACCCATCAGCAATCATCGGCCAGCAGCAACAGCAACAACAACAAACAGCAACAACAACAACACAACAACAGCAGCAGCAGCATGACAACAGCATCAAGTACATGTATCAATTGACTTAGTTTCAAATGAGAACAGCCATAAGTTACATATTCCACTTGAGGAGGGAGAAGGAAGACAGGATGACAGACAAGACTAAAAACTGGAAGCAAGAAAGAAACACCGGCCATGAGTTATTCTTTTTGTGTTTTTGTTTTGTTTTGTTTCGTTTTGTTTATTTGCTATAGTAGAAGGAACGCTGTGAGCTCGTCTGTCACAGGCAGAGCTAGATTTTTCTCGTAAGCGAGTATAAAGAAAGAGAACATTGGATAGAAGTTGCATTCCGAAAGAATCAACAGAAATGACGGCATCAAGCAGCAATCTTGTTCTCCACTCTGTCACTGACCAGAAGCGCAGTGACGAGAGTGAAGAAGTGCAGGCAGTGTTATGATGTGGACCGTTAAAAACAAGGTAAACAGCGTGATTTTGAAACAATCAGTTTTTCTGTCAAGACATAGTTTGAGATAACCAGAAAGATGTGATCTGAGATGAAGACAGCCGGAGACAGCAAAACGGAAACAAAAACAATGCTGGTGAATGCTTCGTGGCCCAGCTTAGAGAACATTTTTATTTTTTCAAAGTCCAACGGAAGGATGGTGGAAAGTTTAATGGAAGGTCCAACGGTATACAGTTGAATGCTAAGTTCAACATCCATTAGCCATTCTTTGAAAAGCCTGGGCTCGCTACATCGATCTTTCCGCAGAACGTTTGCTGGTAGCATTCAATACCCCTCCTGCACCACAACACGTCGACGTCACCCCACCTTCTCTCTCTCTCTCTCTCTCTCTCTCTCTCTCCTCTCTCTCTCTTTCCTCTCTCTGCATGTATTATGTGCGTGCGTACGTGCAGAGTCCATGTGTGTGTGTGTGTGTGTGTGTGTGTGTGTGTGTGTGTGTGTGTGTGTGTGCGTGCGTGTGTGTGTGTGAGTGAGTGACGAGAGAGAGAGAGAGAGTGCGTGCGTGTGTGTGTGTGTGTGTGTGTGTGGTGTGTGTGTGTTGTGTGTGTGTGTGTTGTGTGTGTGCGCGTGTGTGTGTCTGTGTGTCTGTGTGTGAGTGCGTGCGTGCGTGCGTGTGTGTAGGTGTATGTATGTATGTGTGTGTGTGTGTGTGTGTGTGCGTGCGTGTGGTGTGTGTGTATGTGTGGTGTGTGTGTATGTTGTGTGTGTGTGTGTGTGTGTGTGTGTGTGTGGTGTGGGTGTGTGTTATATTACACTCGTAGCAGCAAAAGACCAAACAAGAAGACTTCCCATCGATTCTGCCGAGTGAAGATGCCACAGGGCAATGAGATACTAAGATATGTCTATTCAGCACTCGACAGAAATTAATGGACAACACCTGACACCGCTGTGTAACATACAGCGTGACTGCATACAGGTACTCTGACTAAAACCATTTAAAACACAGTGTTTGCTTGTTTATTATTATTATTAGTAGTAGTATTTTGTTGTTGTTGCTTTTTAAACACAGTCTTCTATCCGGCTATTTGGAGAATGAGAAGAGAGAGAGAGAGGAGAGAGAGAGATAGAGAGAAGAGAGAGACAAAGATACAGAGAGAGAGAGAGAGAGAGAGAGAGAGAGGAAGACAGAGAGAGAGAGAGGGAGAGAGAGAGAGAGAGAGAGGAGATAGAGAGAGAGAGAGAGCACGCATCTCCATAGAAACGTGTAATTCAACGTGGTTTTTTTTTTTCAATGTCCTATCTATGTCAGAGAACATTGCGCTACTGTTATCTTTAACTGAAGAATATAGTTATTTACGGTCACGACAGGGATGAGCGTAGGAAGGTGAAAAGGTGAGTGGATGAGATATTCTACAGAATTATGGGGCCTTAATTTTTGGGATGTGATCACAAAATGAAGAGGGTGCTGGTGAGTGGTTTAGTAGTGGTGGGTAAATTGGTAGGGGTTCACAGCCAAATGGGGAAGATGGTGGTGGGGTGGGTTGGAAAAGTAAAGCGGGAAGCAAGGAAAGTGTGGCGAAGATCGTGATTTAAAAATGCGTTGGGGCTTAAACACATCTCTCTCCGGTGGGCTGGCGTCCTGTCTCCTGCCGAGTTCAACCTGCATGAAATCCGATCCAAACTTGATGCATTTTACCCAGCGAGAGAAGAGAGAGAGAGTAGAGGATATGAGAGAAGAGAGAGAGTATAGAGAGAAAGACGACCAGACAGACAGAACAGCCAGACAGAAACAGTCACACACAAACCTACACACCCGCAGCATA
>JADBJO010036630.1:0-10766 GCA_016801955.1 Conus betulinus | reverse complement strand
GTCGTTTGGATTGGATGGTAGTGGTGGTGGTGGTGTGGTGTGTGATGCTTGATTTTGATCTAGTTTAAGGCAGCAAAGAGTCACAGGATATCGGTTCAAAAACTCTATCCAATGAGTCGTCGGAGAAGATTGGAGTCGCACCAGACTTCAAGACATTGGGGTCTCTAAAATCTGGCTCTCTTGGCTCTGATGAACTCGCGGATCCTCGGATCAAGACAATGATGCTTCATCCATATAGCCTACCACTACCCCTGCCCCACCCCCACCCCCCCCCCCCCCCCCCCCCCCCCACCCCCCCCTCCCCTCCCCCCCCCACCCCCCCCCCCCCCCCCGCCCCATCCACCCACCCACTCTCTGCTTTAAGACAAAAATTAGACCACTACAAGAAACCAAACTATCAAGGCAGGTTCAGACGACAGCAGAAAAAGACAGGAAAACAGAAAAAAGAAACAGGAACGGTAAGATTGATTCCGAACATCCATCACATGAAGGGAGACAAATATTTCCAAGGAGTTGGTAAAAGCAGCTACCAAAAAGACGAGATGACGAACGGTGGTTGGGCAAGATTGGGTTAGGCTATAGGCCCGATGAGAAGGAGACAAAAGTATGTTAACAAAAAAAAGAAAAAAGAAAAAAAAAAAGGTCCCTCCCCAAACACCGAAAGAGCGAAGTGAACGGACGTGGGTTAGAGCTCGAGACTCAAAAACAACAATGGAATGCCGAGTAGGGATTGGGTAGGAACCGCAGTTCGACTGTGAGACAGACATCACTGTGTGTGAAGACAAGGTAGAGTTCATTGGTCTAAAAGTTAAAAACTCTGCGTTCCGAAAGTGGATATGAGCACAGAACAAAAAGAGAGGGTACCGGTAACAGCATGTGGTAAAGGACGACAGCCAAAGGAAAAGACAACAACACACACACCACACACACACACACACACACACACACACACACACACAAACACAGCACACACACTTACACACACACCACACCACAAACCCACACAGCACACAACCACACACACACACACAAACACACACACGCGCACACACCCACACAAACACAACACATCACCACATATAAATTATATTATATATATATATATATTATGTATAATATTGTGTGTGTGGTGTCGGGTTGTAGTGGTGTCGTTGTGCGTTCCTTATGCGTGGTATGGTGTGGTGGTGTGGTGGTTGTGTGTGTGTGTGTGTGTGTAGTGTGTTGGGTGGTGTGTGTTGTGTGTGTGGTGTGTGTGGGGCGCGCGCGCGCGCCGAAAAAGAAACGAAAAGTAATTTCAAGTATATATACCACAAAAGTCAAAGTCACACAAAGTCATCAGGATACATCAAAGACTCAGAATATGAATCAAAATAAAAACAAAAACAGAATATGAGGAGGGGCCAGAACAGTAGGCCAGAAGAGAAACAAAAGTGTAGTATTAGCAGAGACAGAACACAGGCCCAAAGAGGAGAGTTGAGAAAGAAAACAAACATCGAAATGTGTGAGGACAAAATAAAAAAAAAAGAAAAAAAACAGCCAAGACAAACAAAAAAAAAAGTTAAGGAAAAGTGCCCTGGTGTTGCGGGACAAGCAGGAACACCCATGGTCAAAGGCACAGGACAAAACGTGTAGCATGTGAGCCGAACTATCAGCGATGAAAAGAGATGAGGTTAGAGGATGCCAGGAGATAACATAGGGCCGTGGTACACAGACCAAAACATGCAATGGGTGAGATAGAGAAAGACACGGCCAGGATTATGACAGAACCGGACACATATGAACGTGTATGTGGAGGAGATTGGTTGCTGTGCAGACCCCATGCAAAGCAAACGAGACCCCGACAGACCAACGGTTTTTGTGGTTGTATTACGGTGTTCTACATACCCCACGAGGTTAGATTTGTTTGTTATCTTCCATATTGGACTACCAGGATAAAATTAGTTTATGGGGAGGATTAGGAACAAAAAAAAAAAAAGGCCAAGACAAGACAGACAACGGTTTGTTATGAAGGAGAGGGAAGAGCCGAGCACAAGTTTGCCATAAGGTGAGGGACAGACAAACGGTGTATTGACGGATGACAGTGAGTTACGGAACACAAGTCGTACACAAAGGCCCATTAGACCGACAAGCAGCAGTGTATAAGGAGAGGTTAGAAACACAGGCAATAGACAGACAACAGTGTTATAAGGAGTGAGTAGGTGTATGAACAACTAAGGCAAATACACAGACAGCAGTGTATAAGGTAGAGGTAGAATACAACAAGGCCCAAACACAGACCTAGCAGTCGCATATAAGGAGAGGTTTAAGGGTCAATTCGTAGGAACACAAGGGCCCCAAACACATACAGGCACAGGCAGTTGATAAGGAAGTAGGGGTTAGAAAACGTAAGCCCATAGACGACAGACAGCCGTGTCTTAAGGAGACAGGTATAGGAAACCACGAAGGCCAAAATCATAAGACAAACTAGTCGTAAAGGAGAGGTAGGGACTTTTTAGAACACACGGCCAAAAAGTTTTATAGAGAAGACTTAAAGTGTGGAAGAAGGGTGAAGAGGTAGATAGAAGACAATGGCGAGACGAGAGAAGGAGAGAATACCTAAACAACTCGGTTTTAGGTAGGGATGTCCGGACGGGCTCAGAAAACAGTGGTGTCTTAGGGTGCTCTGCAGACATTTGTGACAGCAAACAGGCAAACCTATGTCCCACGCAACAGCCCGAGATAACCGGGGCCATAACAACCCACATTGTAACAAACAAACAATTTCATTAAACCACCAACGCTTTTTTAGTTAACGGTGATGCTGGGGAATGGGGGCGATTTAATTAAAGCGGAGGGAGTTGGGGATGAGGGAAGGCGGTTGAGGAGAGGTAGAGTAGGGATAGGTTGCATATTTCTCTCTGCGTCGTACCAGGTGGATTGTTCTTATTCATTCCTGTTCCTCCATACTTCATGCCATTTGTTTAAACTGCGCCCATTGACGCGGGGTGTGAAATCCGTCTCAGAAAATGGTTTAAACAGCCTTTGGAATTTTCTGTGTGAAGTCCGCTTTGTGTAATCATTTATGTGTGTGAAGCCGACCGCCGTTTGTAATCTCTCTGGTAAGTCCGCTTTCTCGTAATATATCTTGTTTGCCGACATTGTGTGTTATCTTTTATGTGTGAAAGTCCCGCTTTTGTCACTAATTCATCTTTGTTTTTAAGCCCCCCCAGCTCTAGTTTGTAATTCTCTCTGTGTAGTCCCTTTGCCTAATATATTCTTTGTTAAGCATCCTGCCCTAGTGTAATTCTCTGGTGTAAGTGAAGTCCGCTTGTCATAAATAATCTTTGTTTTTTTAAGCCCCCCCGCCATGGTAACTCTTTTCTGTTGGTGACGTCCGCTTTGTCATAAGTTCTTGTATTTATAGATCGCGTTAGCCCACTACTGTTAATCTCTCTGCTGTGAAGTCCTGCCTTTGTATCCATATACTTGTCTTGTTAGAGCCACGCCCGTGCGGTAAATCTTTCTGTGTGTGAAGTCCGCTGGTCATAATTTATATCTGTTTAACGGACCTAGGTAAATCTTTCTGTGTGGTGTGAAGTCCCTTGTGTCAGAATGTATCTTTGTTTAAAGCCCGCACCCGGGCGGCTACTGTAAATCTTTCTGTATAGTTGAACCCGTCACGAACTTTGTCATAATGTGCGCTAAGTGTTGTTTTTTTTTGGTCTTGTTCGTGATCGTACCAGATAAACGCTGAAAAATGGCATTCACCACTGAAACTGACCAAAGTGAACCATCACTGATGTGACCAAAGTGAACCACCAAACTGCACTGACCAAAAGAAACCATCACACACCGAACCAACAGTGAACCCCACTGACACCGACCAAAAGTAACCACACGACTGACCAAAGTGAACCACCACTGAACTGACCAAAAAGTGAACAATCACCACACTGACCAAAGTGAACCCTCACCACACTGACCAAAGTGAACCCCACTGAACTGAACCAAAGTGGAACCACCACTGAACTGACCAAAAGTGAAACCCCCACTGCACTGACCAAAGGTGAACATCACGCACACTGACCAAAGTGAACCACCACTGAACTGACCAAAGTGAACCATCACCTGAACTTGACCAAAGTGAACCCCCACTGAACTGACCAAAGTGAACCATTTACCTGCACTGACCAAAGTGAACCCAGCACTGACTGACCCAAAGTGAACCACCACTGAACTGACCAAAAGTGAACCCCCACTGAACTGACCAAAAGTGAACACCAAACGCACACGACCAAAGTGAACCATCACACTGAACTGACCAAAGTGAACCATCAGAACACTGACCAAAGTGAACCAACCACTGAAAAACTGACCAAAGTGAACCTGACCAACTGAACCATCAGCACACGAACCAAAGTGAACCCCCACTGCACTGACCAAGTGAAACCACCACTGACACCGACCAAAGTGAACCATCCACCACCACTGAACCAAAGTGAAGTAACCCCACTGCACTGACCAAAGTGAACCACACCACACTGACCAAAAGGAACCATCATCACACTGACCAAAAGTGAACCATCACCGCACTGACCAAAAGTGAACTGACCCATCAGCACACTGACCAAAGTGAAACCACCACGGCACTGACCAACCGTGAACCACCACTGAACTGACCAAAGTGAACCACCAGCTGAACTGACCAAAGTGAACCCATCACCGCACTGACCAAAGTGAACCATCATTCACACTGACCAAAGTGAACCCCCACTGAACTGACCAAAGTGAAACCATTCACTGACTGACCAAAGTTCGAACCATCACCAAAGTGCCACCACTGACCAAAGTGAACCACCACTGAACTGACCAAAGTGAACCACCACTGAACTGACCAAAAGTGAACCACCACTGCACTGACCAAAGTGAACCCCCACTGAACTGACCAAAGTGAACCACCACTGACTGACCAAAGTGAACCACACCACACTGACCAAAGTGAACACCACCACTGAACAACTGACCAAAGTGAACCACCACTGCACTGACCAAAGTGAACCACCACTGCACTGACCAAAGTGAACCACCAAAGTGAACCACCACCAACTGACCAAAGTGAACCCCCAACCGCAACTGACAAAGTGAACCAAAACTGAAACTGACCAAAGGCACCAGACTCACTGAATCTGACCAAAGTGAACCACCACTGATATGACCAGTGAACCACCACTGAAACTGAACCAAAAGTGAACCAATACGGCACTGACCAAAGTGAAACCCCCCGCACTGCACTGAACCCCCCCCTGCAATGACAAAAGTGAAACCACCAACTGCATACTGACCACAAAGTTGCTGAAAACAACAGTTTTTGCGGTGTCGTGTCCTCTGATGGGTTGTTGTCTATGGCGGACCCTGGTGTTTATACCCTCAGATTTGTTTAATTTCGGCGCTGTGACAACAGAGGCCCGAGCAATCCGCGGCCGTTGTCGTGTTCTGTGCATGTTTAATGAAATACAGGCATGACATTTCTGCACCAACCCCGACCCGAATGGCTCAGCAGTAGTTAGCGCGCCATTATTCCCACGGTGTGGGTATTCTAATGGCTGCTCTTTGAAGTCTGTGGTTGCTGGGTCCTAAAAACTGTCAGCGGTTAACTCTGGCTATGGAAGAATGTGAATATACGAGGTAAGTAGGGGAGGTAACGTGATTCCACCGGAAGAACACGGAAGATGAAGCTACGGAAGACTACAGAAAAAAAAAAGAAGTTACACACGAAAAAAAAAAAAAAAAAAAACAACAGTGTTAAGGGTATTATTCGGAATCAGTGCTCGGAACTCACGTGGTTCATGCCAGTTCCATTGTCTGCGTTTCGGAAGGCTACAGTCACCTAATGTGGTGTGTTAATTTAAAGCTTTCAGCCCTCTATTGTCCTCGGTCCTCTAATCGACACACGCAGCAGCCCCCTCTTATCATCATTACTATTGTCAGCGCTTTAAAAAAAAAAAAAAAAAGGACCCAGGAAAGACGCTTTGAGGTGGAGTGAGGACGAACGGCTATAAATAAAAGCCACAAAGGTACACAGATTTTGTGGTTTTATTAGTACCCTTTTTAAAGTAGTTGGGATTGCTCGTGCACGTGGTGAACTCGCCTTGACTTGGAGTCAGGGAGGGAGATTCCGGTTTTCTCCCTTTGTTTGGGTGTGTAGTGTGTGTGTGCCGGGACAAGGGGGAGGAGGAGGGGTGAGGAAGATCCAATACGAACTGGGCGTCACAACGTCGTCGCGGGGCAGGACAGGAGACGGCCAAGGAAGGCGTGTGGACGGGTTCATTACGGATTTGGGGACAGAAAGATGAGAGAGAGAGAGCGGATGAGGGGGGAGGGAGAGAGTGGAGACGATAGAGATTTTTTGATCCCTATTCATTCTCGACCGTCTCTATCGGTTCTCTCCTCTGCCATCTGTTCTCTGTCCTCTCGCTCATCTCTCGGTCTCTTCAGACACGAACGCGCGCCGACACGCAGGCGAGCGCGAACACAACACACACACACACCCACACACAAACACACACACACACACACACACGGCGCGACACGCACACGCAAGCCACACCACACAAACACAACACCACAACACACCCACACACACCACACACCTCCCTCCATCCCCCTCTTCATCATCTCTTCTCCAGTTCCCCCCTCAACCATCCACCCCCCCCTCACACCCCACCTCACACAAACCCCACACAAACACCATCTAGCAAACCAAGAAAACGTTTCAAAACCAAACATGATTTGAATTAGGGAGGGAATCTGGGTAGCGGCAAAGACCGTGGGGGGGAAGTCCCCGTGCACGAGAGTTTACCCCAGTGGCGGGGGGGGGGGGGGGGGCCGCCACGCCCTGTCGCTCCCGCCGCCGCGCCCGCCGGGGGCCGGGGGGGGACGGGCCGGAGGGGGGGGGGACGGCGGGGGTGGGGGGGGGGGGAGGTGGAAGACGGAGCCCCCGGACCCTCCCCCCTTCCCGGTGGCCGGTTTGGGGGGGCTGGCGCCGTGCGGCAGGGCAATAGGGCGTCGCGGGCTGCCCCCGCGTGGCAGGCAGACGGACCCCGGAAGGAGGAACCAGGAAGGCGAGGGACCCCCACCTAAGAGGACCCCCATGGGGACCCCCCCCCCCACGGGACCCACCCACCCTTCCACTTTCTTTATGGGTAAGGTTTCAATGCGTTTCTCACGATACGATTTCCCCCAGCGGTTTGGCACCAACACTCCCAGACCTCCACACTTCTGTCGGTCCATAAATGATCTAGTTTTTTGAGGTTGTTATGCTCCCCGTAGCCGTGAAACGTGAATGGCGCCAATCATCAAACACCCATCCTCGTCAGTTCGTTGCATCAGTGCCACGATGGTTTTTATTACCCTGAAAACGACCCCCCCCCCAGTTCCAGTACGAGGAATTGTCTTTAAATATTGTGACCCCCCACCCGCCACCAAAATCCATCCAGAAAAAGGAGCTCGCCCTGTTTGGTCAGTAGTAGAACTGTCAGAAAGAAGTTAGTAGTAGTAGTCCAGTACCATAGCGGACCAGACCGCGCATAATTGTAATAAATTGTGTAGTCCAGCAGCAGCACAGCCCCCACTAGTAGAAGCCCCAGTTTACGGGCAGCGAATAAGTTTTTTAGTAGGTAGCCCCCAGTAGAGCCCCCCAGCGCCCCTAGTCATAGCTCCGGGTTTTGTCCGCCCAGCAGCAGAGAAAGCAGCAATAGTAGGTGTCAGTTTATACACGCCAAGCACAGCAGCAATAGTCCCTTTTCTAGCCAGGCAATACACCATAATTGCCCAAACAGACCAACAGTCAAGTAGCACACGGTGTTCCCGGTGGTCCTTTTGGTAGCAGTTACGTTGCAGAGCTCCCCCAAGTTGCGATGTGGTTGCTGGTTGGTAGTCCTTTTTTTCCCCCCAGGCTTTTAGTGGTAGTATTAGTTAGTGTTGTGGCTGCTGCTGCTGGCTGTCGACCTTTTGTTTTGAGTCTGGATCTACAAATTTCAAAAACGTTCAAACACCCCCCGCGGGCTCGAAATAGTGTAGGGAGTAGTATTAGTAGTAGTTAATTGCGGCCCTTTCAGCTCCCAGCCACTTCAGCAGAAAATCCCCCCCCCCCCATAGGTGTTGTCCTCTCCCCTTTTCTGCAGTATCACGTGATTCAGTTAAAAGTACCTCAAAATAGGACCAGACAGGGTGGCTGCTCATTATCATTCATATTTTATTATTATTATTATTGTTATTCTGTTAACATTTTTTACTACATCCCGTCGTATGTTCATTATCCATCATTGTCGTTGTTGTTATCATTATCATTACGGTTGTTTCATTATTATTATTATTGGTGTTGTTGTGTGTAATTGCCCGTTGTGTGTTTTGCTTCTTCTAGATCGTAGCTTAGTATAAGTAGTATCAGTCAGTAGTAGTAATTTCATCCAGCAGCAGCCAGCCAGCAGGCAGCGAGCAGACCACCAGCACCAGCAGCCAGCAGCATACAATTGCATATCTTAGTATTAGTCCCCAGTAGTTGGTAGTAGTAAGGGGCTATCATTGTCTTATCTACAGAGCCAAAAAGAGCCTATTTTTTTGTACATGTATGTTTTAATGTGGTCTGTATGTTTAGCAATGCTTCCTAGTCTCGTGTAAGTGTCTGTCTTCCTGGCTTTCGTATGTCTTGTCCTGTTGCATAGTATCTGCAGTGTTTCGTGTGTTTATCGTGTTATGGTAACTGACACGGTTTTGTTGTGCTTGTCTGTCTGCTGATATCTGACTGATAGTTTCGGTATGCTTGTCATGATTATGCTGTCTGACCTTTACGGTCCCTCTGTCATGTTTATGTGTCTGCCTTGTTTGTCATGCCGCTGTGTATTGCTGTCTGCTATGTGTCTTGTTCGTGCATTGTATGTTTTTGCTGTGTGCCCATTGTTTCGTGAACCTTGTATGTTTGTTTGGTGTCTGCCCGTTTCGTGATTGTACGATTTAATGTGTCTGCATGTTTCGTGCTTGTTGTCTAGTTTATGAGTCTGCCTGTTTCGCGTGCTTGCGGGCTGTGACGTTTATGGTGTACTGCCTGTTTTATGTGACATTGTCCTGTTTATTTGTCTGCCTTGTTTCCTTGCACCTTGTTATGTTTGTGTACATGCCTGTTTCGTGTTTGGCTGTGTGTGCCGTGTACCGCCCTGTTTCCGTGCTTGTCATGAATTATGTGGTCTAGCCCTGTGTTTCGTGCCTGTGTGAAGATGATTATGGTCTGGCCTTGTTTACGCTCGATATTGTCTTTAGTCTGTGTGGTCTGCAATGATATTACCTAGCTTGTCTATGCTCTGTGTGTCTGCCAGTTTCTGTGCGTGTCTAGTTGCGTTGCTGTCATCGTTTATAGTGTCTGACAATAGATATCTTCTAGCCCAAGAGATTTTGTAAAAAATAGGGAAAAATTATTAAAACAAAAGTAGCCGGACAGCTAGGTGGGTGGTGCTGTACACAGTTTGAGTGTTTGAAGACCGCTTTTCGGTCACCCGGATGCTCCACTTCAGCGGAGACCAGTGAACGCCTGTTCCAGTGGGCCCCCCTCTAAGAGCCACGACTTTTGTCATTATCATCACCGTTATATGATGGTGAGTTTTCTTCTTTCTCCTGAACCATCGCACTTATCGACCGAGGACCAGAAACAAGAATGCCATTTCAGAATGCCATTGTGTTGTTGTTGTTGTGTTTGTTGTTGTTGTTCGTGTCGTCGTCGTAGTGTTTATGTTTGCTGTTTTAATCTCAAACACACTTTCTACTATTTCTGAGGTGTGCAAGGTGGCCGTCTTTGTTACCTAAAGTGTGTTGTTGTTGTCGACATTGTTGATTTGTTGCGCGTCGAAATGGAACACACAGTATTTCTTTTGAGCTGCGATGAGAGGGATAGATGGCCGAGTCTATTTGTGACCTCTCACATGTGAAAGATGATGAGCTTTAGCTCTAGATAGCTATTAGATATTCACAGGCAAAAAAAAAAAAAAAAAAAAAAAAAAAAAAACAACAAACAAACACACTCTACACACATGCGACCACCGCGGGCGAAATCGTATGCATGCTAAAATACAAACCCCCCCCCCAAAAAAAATTGTGAACGCTTCGCCGTATAAGCCGCCTGGACACACATACAGCTCTCTCTCTCTCTCTCTCTCTCTCTCTCTCTCACCAAACACACACACCACACACACACCACACACACACACACCACACACACACCACACATGCAACAAGCATACACACTCGTGCGCGCACGCACACACACACGCGCGCACACACATGCACGCACGCATACATGCGCGCGCGCGCGCGCAACTCACACACACACTCACACACACCCCACACACACACACACCACACAAACACACACACACACACCACACACCACACACACCAACACCACATATACATCACACAACTAAACTCATTGGCACACACATGCGTCATGCCGAGCGCGATGCGCGTTGTGATCTGTACATATTTAAACATAAAAAGGAGAGGGGGATGGGAGGAAGGACATGCCCAAGGGACTCGGAGGAGACGAGAGGGACGCACAGCACCATAGAGCAATCACCACTACAAACCGTTCGCCACACCTACACGCACAGATAAAACCTGGTGCGTGCGTGCTGTACGTCACCACATGTGCTACAAACCTGAACAATACAAAGGGAGAACAGAGAAGACGCCAGGCACCCGAGCGTGTGCGCAAAAGCCTACACATACGAGAGAGAGAG